>JAQGBD010001538.1:0-15212 GCA_034698165.1 Punctoribates punctum | reverse complement strand
TAAGGCCGAAAATCTGCGATTTGGCCCCCCCCCCTAGACCAGAGCTCGAATCGGCCTCCCCCTACGGCCCCCCCCCCCCTAGGGTCTCGGACCTCGCCCACCCCTGCTCTAAACCAATAGATTTTTGAAATGATTTTAAATTCTATTCAAATATTTATTTGTAAATAAATGCTTAAAAAGTTGTAAATTGTTTACAAATCAGTATTGAAATTAAAAATTGTTAAATATTTTTAAAAATTTATTCATTTGTTAATTATTTGCATATTTTATTGGATACCAAATGTCTGTCCATTGAGAGGACATCAGAATAATTGTCAAAAGGTTTATAAAAATTTGTAAATAGATTTATAAAAGGAAAAAAATGAATAAAAAAAGAGAATAAACAGAAAGTTTTGATCAAACTATTGATTGTTCACAAAATGAGTATTAATTTTATGAGTTTTCAAATACTGATTACTCGAAAAACTTTTGCCACAATCGGGAAAATCACAGAAATAATGTTTATTCGGATGAGTTTGGAGCCGGTGTTCGAGTAAAGCCGGTTCTGTATTAAACCATTCGTGACATAACTGACACTCAAACTGTTTGTCCACCGAATGGCTGTTTTGATGAAGACTTAGCTTTGGCTTTGAATTAGTTATGAATTCACATGAATTGCATTCATATAATTGAATCGATTGGAAACTCATATGAGAGGGACTCTTATGGGTCTTCAGAGACTTCTTGCTTTTGAATGTCTTATTACAGCCGCTGACCGGACACTTGTAGGGCCTCTCCGTCGAGTGGCGGCTCAGATGGTGCGTCAGATTTGTCTTACAATTGGTTTTATAATCACATAAATCGCATTTAAACCTCTTCTCAATCGTATGAATCAGTTTCTTGTGTTCATACAAATAGTCTTTAGTTTTGAACCATTTATCGCATCCATCGATAGTACACTTAAATGGTTTTTCAGATGAATGACAGGCTTTGTGTCGGTTTAAGTGGTATTTGGAGACAGTCTTATACTCACATAAATCGCATTCAAAACCTGGGATTTTGTGCTGTTTTACTAAATGGTTCTGAAGTCTTGTCTTCTGTTCAAAACTCATTCGACAGACACTACACTCGAAGGAACCGCTTTCGAAGTTGGCGTTTGTCGACGGGTTTGACATATCTTCTGAAGAATAATCCATTTCTTGACTTTCGTCTAAAAGAGATTCAAAACTGGGCTCACATTCAATGATTTCGATGGCATTCGAATCACTGTTTTCAAAGATATCCAAAGAATTAAACGAAGAAATGTTTGAATATTCGCCGGATTCTGTGCTCTCATTCTCAGTACTCTTGGTATTTGCCATTTGTTTAATAAAATCAAATTTTGAGCTAATTTTTAACTTCATTTCAATTATTTCCGGTTTTATATTCTTGTTATTCGAGATCTGTTTGTCTTCAGTCTTAAGATTCTTGGTTTCGCTCTTTTTTCCTGTAATTGCTTTCACTAAGAGATAGGAATTGTTTAAATAGATTAAAATATTGTCAAAATTTTGGCAAAAATACCTCTTTTGGGTTCAACTGAATGAGTGGTAAAATTATCGTCACTTTGATCATCGAAATGGCTTTTTGTGGTCGGAATCAGATTTTGATTTTCATTTGGTTTCAGTGAAAACTTCTTTGCCTTCAATTCTGTGTAAATACTATTGAATTGTTTGATAACACGTAAAGTGTTTTGATTTTTAAGACATTTGCAGTTTTGGATCAAAACCAATGAATTATTTCTAATATTTTCCAAAATATTATTCAAATTTCGTTCAAAAGACAATTCATTGAAAAGTCTGATGTTTTCCTCTTTTATTTCATCCAAGTCTTCAGTAACTGATATTTCACTCATTTTTATAAATGTTTATAAATCGGTATAAAATTTGATAAAAAGTAATTAAAGTAAAATAAAATTAAGTTTAAATACATTTAAAAATTGGTTTTAAATAAAAACCACTATAAAAATGATATAAAAACCACTGTAGTTAAGTGTAAACACTGTGAAGACATTAAAACTGTTTTCAACCAATCAGATGAGTCTAACAAACAAATACTTATTCATAAAAACTGTTACACATTTGAACCCCTTTTTGAAGCCCTCTATTGGGCTTACATTGAGACCAAATATTTGTTGGCTTCCAATCAAACCGTTGTTTGTGAAGAGATGTCAACACGTATTCAAAGTTTCCCATTAGGGATGGGTTCGAAACCTATTCCCATATAAAGGGATATACAGAGGAAAACTTGTTTCATCCATTTCAGTGATGGTCTTTTCACTAATTAAATCACTCACTTAATACACTTTATATTGAGCTAGATTCATTCTTCTTCCCTTCTTATTCCTATGACCTAGCTGTAATAGAATCAAATTTAAGGTAAAAGTTTAAAATTCCAAAAATTAAGTATTGAATAACTTTTGATAGATTTAGCACTAGTTTTAAGCCTAACCCAAGGGTAATCCCAGTCCTAACCCTATCCCAACCGAAGTGTTGTTTTTTAATGAACTTAAATAAGAGTTGAAGTCTACCACTGTTTTCAAAGAGACAACGAGTAGTGGAAAAGACGTTTATTCCAAACTTTTTATGATCAAAAATAGTTGAAAACCTCATTAGAAAATTGTATTTTGAATTGAGCAAATTGAGCATGGTGAAAATTGGTGGAATGCCATCTAATATGAACTTTTATATTAGGAATTCGTTTATTTTGTAAATAAAAGTATAATTAATCCAATATTTGTATAAAATATAAAATGAGTATAAAATAAAGCTGTTATTCGACGGAATGGACGGCCTTTTTATGTCGTTTGAGTGTCTTCTTCTGTCTGAAGACTTTCTGACATTGAGGCCAATCGCAGGCAAACCTCTCGAACCGTTTGGGGGAATGTTTATAGAGTTTGTGTTCATACAATCGGTGTCTGTTTGCGAACCATTTGTCACAGCCTTCGAACGGACATTGGATTGACTTTTGCACGGAGTGGACAGACATGTGTCCGTCGAGATTCCATTTCTTGGATGCCTTGTAGTCACACAAATGACAACTAAACCGACGGTCAGTCGAGTGGGTCTGCATTTTGTGTAAACTCAGTTTATATTCTGTGCGGAATGTCTGATCACATCCCTCGACATCACAGACAAAAGGGTTGTCCGTCGAGTGAACCTTCTTGTGCTTCATTAGTCTGCTGTCACTATATGTCTTGAATTCGCATAAATCGCATTCAAAGGACGGAATTTTGTGCCGATTCGCCAAATGCTTCAGAAGTTGTTCCTTATTATCATTAAAGGCTTCGTTACATATATAACAGACATCAGTGTAGGAGAGGTTGGGTTCAACCGATATCTCATTGTCGGGCACTTCATCTGATTGGCAATTATCCGAATACGAGCCTAAAGTTGGTTCGCATTCAATGAACTCAATTAAGTCGTTGTCTTCGTATTTCAGTTCAAACTTGTCTTCGGGTTCTCTTGATTTCAGATTTGGTGCCACTCTTTCTACTCTTTCTTCGGAGTGATTGGCCGTCAACTCAATTATTGACAACTGGTTTGCGTTTCTTCTCATCTCTTCATTACTCTTGTCTTTTAAGTTAAGTATTTCTGAAATTAAACTAAATTTTGGATTAGTTTTGGCCGAAGTCTTCATATTAGCCAATGTTTGGGTGTCTTCAGTGTTGGGATGAGTTGATGGTGTCATCGAAGGGATGCCTTCGCTCTTCACTTTCACTGTAGAGTCAAATCTCAAAGTTATTGGAAATTCAGTGAAAGTGATAAAAATACCTGATTTTTGTTTAATTGGTCTCATCTTTGATTTGGTTTTGAAGTTATTGTCAGTTCTGTCATTGGATTTGATTTCAGTGATTGTGATTTGGTTTTGGTTTTCGAGTTTCAATAGATTTTGTTTTGCCTTCAAATTAGTGTAAATACTATTGAATTGTTTGATAACTCGTAAAGTGTTTTGGTTTGTAAGACATTTGCAGTTTTGGATCAAAACCAATGAATTATTTCTAATATTTTCCAAAATATTGTTCAAATTTCTCTCAAAACTCAAATCTTCAGAAAGTCTTTTATTTTGATCTCTCAACTGATTCAAGACATCGTTAACCAACTTATCAGACATTTGCACAGATATTGAGTATTAATTCAAGGAATAAATGATATAATTTTATTGACACAACATTTAAAAGACAAATAAATCAATGGTTTTGTTGACATCGACTCAATTGACAGCAATTTATTGTTTACATCAGAAAAGGTGTCAATTGTGTGAACCGGTATTTCACCAGTTCTTACATCCATTACGTTCACGAATACCCAAAGCCATAGCCATACCACTGATAACACCTAACACTTTATGAACTCAGTCCTCGGTATCTGCTTCAGACTTGCTTGGTTCTTTCTTGAGAGCCCACTCAGGTCGAGCCTACTTCCAAAAATTGACAATTTTTTAACAATTGGTACAAAATAAGGGATAAGACCTGTTTCTCGTCGTCTCCAATCGTGTATTTCACGGATTGGACTCTTTTCAATTTGTTCCTGTGGTTGGTCTCGGCCTTTGCCGCCACTTTTGCCATCTTTTCCATTGCAATCCTGGGATTACCGCGAGTTTAGTTATTTCAATAAAAACCAAAATATATTTCAGACTTACTTCGGATCATATTTTTTGACTTTTTTAAGCATCGGTTTCACACTTTCAAAGAATAATTCAATTAATCAAATAGTAATCCAATATAAGAGAGTCTCACAATTTTCCCTTCAAGTTATTCACTTCAATTGACAGCTCATTGACCTAGATTGATTAGTTAATAACACTTAGTTAACTGGATGATTTGTTTGGATTTATGAAGTCTTACCACAAAGTCTTTTTGTCGGACTTCATATTCTAAATCGTATTTAATGTCTTCTAATTTAGTGATTCTTCTCTGGAATTCTTTGCAAATTTCTTTGAGTTCATCTGAAAGACGATTCTCTCAATACATTTAATCATAATATTGGTTATAATAAGAACTAAAAATTAACTTGATCAATAAACTTGTCATAATGAAGACTTTATTTAATTTAGAATTGAAATAATAAAAGAGGTAATCGATTGGCATACCCTCATCGAGGCAATCCAATTGTTGCTTCTCACCGACTCTCTGGTCAATGACCTTGCGTCTTTCTTTTTCTTTGACCTCATGTCTCAGTCGGATCTGCTTTTGGGTCTGAGCCCACAAGAGTTCCTGTTTTCAAATATAATATTCAATTAATATAATCGAAATCTTAATAAATATTACTTTGAGTTTCTTTTTCCTCTCGGGAGTCATAAATCCTTTGGTCCTCTTATTTATTCTGACCGCAGCCTCGAGTCGTTCTCTGACGGCGAGCTTTTTCCTCTCCTTCTCCGCCACTTTATTCTCTTCCTCTTCACTCAAATACTTTTCACATAAATTATTTTCAAATTAAATTTATATAATTTTCAATCAAATCATTCAAAGAGTGAATACCTCTCTGTATCTCATTCTTGAAATTCGTTGAAAAAAATTGAAAAATAAATGAATCGTCAGATAAATTAAACAAGATTCAATTACTTTTACCTGTCAGACATTTTTCTGATTCAATAGAATTCTTGTAGAATCGAAACCCAGAATAAACTAATCTCTAATGTATTCTAAAGACTAATCATTTTCTAATAACAGGCCTAACATAACGCAAATTTGAGATGAACAAGGTATCCCATTAATATGTCATTGTTTATTTTTCGGAATTTTATTTACTAGATTTTATCTTCGCTTCTTTTAACTGTTTTTCAGATTTGAAAATTAATAACTGAGAATTTTGGCCTAGGACCTAAAAATTGAACTAGACATCGATTTGAGAAACCTTAATTAATTGGAGTTTAATGCATACTACCTTGCATATCTCTGATTTCAAAATAAACTGTTTATTGAATTTTGAGTTTTCTGTTAGTTCTTAACTTTTGTGAAACCACCCTTTAGTTGTTAGCCTTAAATGGTGTGCAGAGCACTGGTGTATAAAAAATGTCAAAATTTATTTATTTATTATTAGAGTTACGAATGCATAAGAATATTGAGATACAAATGAATACTAATATAGTGAGAGTTATCGGAAAATAATAAGTAAAGCGATGGAGTGATGAGTGACAGTAACTGTTGGGTCGGACATCACTTTCGATGAAATACATTGTAATGCATACTATTGTCGACAACACAAACAAAATATAAGATTCTTTTTAATACAATTAATAGCTCTGAGAACTACTTACAGGTTATGAAAATAAACACAAGAATTACACCAAAAATAGTTTGAAAAATCCAAATAAGTTTGAGATCGATGTTATGCTTCAGTTTTATGCATTGGAGCACATCATTGGAAATGCCAACTATTGAGTACATTATCAGAATCGATGGGATGATTGGCTTTTGTGGACATCCATTAAGAAAATAGGTGGCTGGTAGTTTTAGTCACCATTATTAATATATTTGAAATCAATAGACAATTCAATTCGTTTGTTTACCGAAACACAGTATCAATGAATGACCGATGAAATTGAAGCAAATGGAAACTAAAATTAGCATGATAAGTTATCAATGATAAGATTTTACTAAACAAACAAACTTACTCAATTTGAAAATTATGAATCTATTCATTCAATTGTATTCTCGTTAAATCTGAAAAAATTGAAAAATAAGTGTTAAGTAACAAAACTATTGAATGTTTTGTTTCTTCTAATAATTCGATAATAAGTAAAGTCGTGAGAAAATTGCGATAAAAAGTGTAATCGACTGACAATTTAATACTCGATTGCATTCAAATTAAATGTCAAAGATTCAAAATAAATATAATCAAGCACATACTTTGAGCTTTTCAATCAAATTTGCGCCTTTGTCTAAACGGCATTCATTCTGTATTCGTAAAGATATCCTTGATAATTTATCCTTTAGAGCGTGATTATTCAATAAACTGTCCATAGGATTTAGCAATGTTTTGCTATTCAACTTGGCAATTTTGATGCTTATTCCGAGGCCAAATCTTTTTGTTTGAGCATTGTCAATTTGGTCACCGAAGGGATTAAAATTGAAGGCTTTCCAAAATAGAAGTCTTCACAGACTGTATTATTTCCACCATTGCTTATCACCAGATCTACAAAAAGGTAATATTTCTTTTTGCTCAATAAAAGTGTCTCCGATCATATTTCTGGATAACTGATAAGAAGAGCTTTGATTGGTTTTAAATAATCATCTAGGTCAGAAAACATAGTTATTCGTTGATCTCCCAATAAATGAATAAAATGTAAATTATTATGAAATTTATTTATTTTTAAATATCATTTTTTAAAAAGGTTTCATATTCTGAGTCAGTGTTAGACAATAATTGATCGACCCTGGCAAACGGTAGAGGCTGTCCTTTTGAATGGCTCATAAGCACCCCCGGGGTTCATAAATATATTCATATCCAGTTTCTCGGCGATCAACAAAACCTGGCTTTTGGTGGAAACATAAGAATAGCCCAAAACTGAGGAACACTTCTTAAGATAGGCTTCTCTGAGACCAATCTCTTTCATATACGCATATTTTCCCTCCAGATTACCGCTTTGAACCAGGTACAAATTTTCAGCTTGATAATATGCTAGAAATAACAGATTAAACGATAAATTGAACAAGTTTATAAACTTTGTGCGAACCTCCAGCAGGGTATTCGGATTCAGCAAGCACCTTCAGTGCATTCACAACCTTTTGGCCATTTGGGGAACAGGCGACCAAATATTCAACGGGCGACTCCTGGTTACTGTTGAGGTTGCAGGATGAGTCCATGGTGTACTGGTCAATGTATGTATAATTAGCCGAATCCTTTCCCTCGCACTGATCGAAGTTTCCGATTTCGGCGAAGAGTATCCTCTTTTCTGGTGACAAAGTAAACTTTGAAATGAAAATTATACAAGCTCAATCTTTGTATACCTTGTGATCCAGCACTGATCACTCCTAAAAATGAAAGAGTTAGTTAAGTTTATTGAAAAATTTTAATCAATCCAATTCTCTTACCAATCAATGAGACCAAGATAATTGTTGAGTACATTTTTGTATTGATTTTTCAACTGACTAGAACAAATTTTTTTGTCTCTCTTATATACCCAGCTACTTTCTCAATAAATACATTTTACCCAAAAAAACATGTTATAAAAATTCATCTGGAATACCACTTTAATTACCAAGTTAAGGCACTGCATTTTTGTTAATAGGTATAATTTGTTGAATATGAAGGCCATACATAAGTTTTACACTTGATATTCACTCTTCGAATGAACTAGTTGAGTTACGTTTCTACAGAAAAGTAATTTTTTATTTTTTTTCAAGTGTTTCATCAATAAGTTTTAACCGAGTTAGCCAGGCACATTTAAAAGGGTTGATTTACCCCTTAAATGATCCAAGAAACACATTTGACATAAGGGCTCTGCTAGTCTAAACTGTTAGTTCAATTCGAGAATGAACATGCTGATAATATTCAATAAGTTTTTAATTTTTGTTAATATTGTAATTAAAACTATAATTATAATGAATTCACACAAAGTTTTTAATCTTTTTTTTGAAGATTTAATTGAAGACGAATTAAATAATGAATTATTTATTTACAAAAATCAGAAAAATGTTTGCAAATCAGTTGACATTAGGACTGAGTCTGATTGTGGTCAGTCCCGTACAAAACGATTGACATTTGCCCCTAATTCTGATGACAGAGAATATTGTGCTGAGTCGGGCCACCTTTCTCTCCAATGAGCAAGATCCAGCATCACCCAGACTGATGTGTTCGCTCAGCATATTATCGCCGGCACATCGACCATAACTTATGGTTCCATTTACTTCTTGGTCTAAATTTAATGAAAACTTCAATCATTTAATCGATTTAATAAATGATCAGGGTAAAATTTATAAGTAATGAGCTTTTCTACGGGAAATGAATGTAAAATGAAAGTGATGTGGGCTAGGTCCAAAAGAATTAGCAATAGTCAACCATTGGTGTAACCTAGCACCATTTACCTTTCTGTCTTTGAGGGACTTTTTGAGAATACTCGGAGTCTTTTTTAAAATCGTTGTTCTTTTCGGGAAAGAATCCTATTTTTTATGCGAGTATTGAATAAATTTGAGTAAAATCTCAGAGTTTTATACCGTCTCTGATCTGTCGGTTACTTTGAGGTGAGGCAGCGCTGAACGGTATTTGTATGGACTCGAAACCAACGGTGCCGTTGGCTGATGTGTCGCTATTGAGGAGCGACACGTCATCACAATTGGCTTCAGTGTTGAAATTCAGAAAACTAGATATTGTCTTGAATTTGGATCCGGGAATACACGAGAGGAGTGCACTCAGCTCTACATTTGTGAGGACTGCCGATCGCTTTTCCTCTGTTTCAATCAATTATTTTAGAATTCGTTGTAATTTTTTATAAAATTACCTTTCACATTAATAGGATGTGACAAATACAGTTTAATCGAGGTTATCAACAGAATGTTAATCAGAGAATAGTTGGCCATTCTTGATAAGCTTGATCAAATTTAGGATTTCATTATAAAATTAATAAATGACATTATTTTTCAAAACATGGACTAATCCGGGCAACTGTTTTCACACAAGTGTTTGCTCGGAGAGAATTATTCAATAAGTTCATTGATCTTTTTAATTGGATTAAAGTGGATATATTCAAATACAATATCCAGGGTTCTTAATTATTCTTTAGCAGTACTTAATTTAGCAAGGATTTTTCAAAACATGGAGTGATAATTCAGAAAGAGGTTGAGGAAAAACAATAGCAAGATGAATTTGGTTTAATTAAATAATTTACTACTTATTCAAACAAATGCTGTTTAAACAAAACTTCAATAAACAATTCGATTTATGACCTTGCTTTATTTCATTAATCATTATATTCAAAGGAAGATTTTTTATTTGTTTTCATCTAATTTTGTCCTAGCAGTTTTTTATTTTGTTAAATTATCAATTTTTAAGTTAGAAATTAGTGGAATTGTAAAAATGAACAAGCGTGGTTTTTGTTTATCGGATATATCTGTGTCCATTACTATCGGTGTTATAATTGGCATATGTTTGACAAACACCATGCTCAAACTAATGTTCACTGAAAAAATGGTAACTTCGTCACCAATTTCTGGGGAAGACATTAGAGAGACTCTCTTCAAGAATATCGATTCTAAAAGGATTTCATCTCTACTTAAGTCTCAAATAATTTAATTTTTAATTTATTTCATTTTAAAAAAAATTCTGTTTTAAGAAAACTTTCAGAAAATGACGTTTCAAATGAAGAGGCAATCGATGCCATCGATGCCAACACACTATTTGTTTACAATCTTTGGACAAAAATCGGGTTAAATACAAGTTTCTCAAACTATTCTGTCCTCACTTCACATCAGAATAAATACAAAACTAATTCTGTATAAAGAAAATTGACCTTGTTAGATTAATTTTAAATAAATTTGATTTTTTACTCTATATCACAATCTAGGTAATCAAATATGACAGAACTGGACAAATATTACACAAATCAGGGAATCTCTCAACAGTTTCTCAACCTTTTTTAGCATTTTCGCCGACAACTGAAACTCCTCTCAATGGAACTCCAGTTTACGTGAATTTTGGCACTCAATACGACTTTTTTAAGCTAGCACAAATGAATATCTCAGTAACAGGTCATTTTGTGATCGCCAGATATTCAGAATTACCCCCAAAAGATATATTGAAATTAGCCCAACAAAATGGAGCCATTGGACTTATCTTGTTCCAAGATTATTATAGTGACCTGAGTCAAAGTGTTACTCGTCGACAACGCATTGATAATGTGATGTTAGGATCGGGTGATCCTCAGACCCCGTTCTACCCCTCCATAGGTATTTTGTTATTTTTGACTAAAATTTATTAGAATTTAAGTTTTCTTTTCACTCAGAGAGCGCCCAAAGATTACCCATAACTGAGTCGTTATCACAAATTCCGGCTCTATTTGTCAGTTATGGGGACGCCATTCAAATCTTGAAAGGATTGAAAGGTGTGGACACTCCTGGAAATTGGAAAATTCATTGCGAGAACACAAATATTGGCCCCGACTATGAAGACGATAGTTATATAACACTTGAAGTCAATACATATCACAAACAAACTCTCATTCATAATGTAATCGGTGTTATCGAAGGCTGTGTAGAACCGGACAGATATGTAATAGTCGGGAGTGGAGGGAACACCATTAGAGGAACGGCAGCCCTAATAGTTTTATCGGAAGCATTTGCAACAACAATGAAAACAATGAAATGGTGTCCACAAAGAAGTATTATTTTCTGCAGTTGGGCTCCAAAACAATACCGTACTATAGGCTCTACCGAATGGGTGAGTCCCATATTTTTGAATTATTACCTGTTTGACAGCTCTAAAATTGACTAGGACAGTTGGAAGAAAACGAAAAATTGGTAAAAAGCCAAGGGGTTGCATATATCAGTGTTGACATCGATATTAAAGGGAACTTCACTTTTATGGCTAATTCTGTTCCTATTCTATACGAAACGATAGCAACGGTCACTAAATTTGTCAAAAATCCCAATCATCAAGAGGTGAAAGAAGATGGTCTTGTTAAGATTTTCGATTCATATAGACGACACAGGAGACCAAATATTATGGGAATGCCTTTAAACATTGGCTTGGGTTTAACAAACTCGCCTTTCCTTCAGAGGACAGGAATTCCTGTCGTTCAATACTTTTACGATTGCGATAAAAATGAACAAACGTATTGCAAACCGTCAGATGACCTCATATTTAATCCAATGGACACAAACTATAATGTGAGTTAACACTTGATTGATCCAACTGACCATGGTTATTCGCTCAGTTCAGCAAAACAATATTAGAAGTCTCGGCCGAAACATTGCGTCTCTTAGCGGACAGACCTTTGTTGCCATTCAGTGAATCCTTCGAATATTTATATTACATGATATACGACTCCTGGGATACACTCTCTGAGAGCAGTATAATAGCTCACAATATAACATTTGGTAATTTACCAAGATCAAAAACTGAGGCTAACATATAAAATGATTTATAGATGATCTCGAAAGCGCCATGTTCGATTTCTATTATGCCCAAAAGGATTTTAAAAAAGTGTTTAAACAAATCAACGAACAAAAGTAAATATAAAATCAATTTTATCTTTTTGATTGATTTGATTTTGATCTAGCAATTTATTGGAGAGAAAAGTTAACGACGTTTTGATGCGTTTGGAGCAAACATTTATCGACTCCGAAGGACTGCCCTTCACTCCAGAGGAGAGACATGTCTTTTATGCCTCTGATCTCTACAACTCAAATGAAGGACAAGTTTTTCCTGGAATCTATCGTTTGTGGTTTGAATATATCCAAGAAAATGACGAATCGATGAAAATAAAAATCTTGGACCAATTGAAAAAACAAATCTCAATAATAATATTTCATATGAAATGTGCTAGCCACTTATTGAGACAATCTTTTAATCAATATATTCCTAAATCCAATCAGAATTAGTTTAATTAATTGGGAAAAAAAATTGTGAAATAAAAGTTTGTAAAAAATAATACACTTGGTAAATTACTCTAATAACAAATAGATACTAGAGTTTAATACATTTAGATTACAATTATTTGAAAGTACAGTTGTGATTATGACTGAACCTGGTGATATTGTCACTGCGGTCACCGAAAATTGTGGCACAAATATTGACCAAAGCTATGACTGAAACCAAACCAATGATTAAGTGATGCAAACGTTGAGTCGATTCCACTTCAGATGACTTTTGGTTTTTGGTCTTTCGGACACTCAATAGAAACAAAAGTGCGCCGACTATTACCTGCAGTGTTAATGATATTATAAGAAGACCCAAAACCACAGAATAGTTGTTAATGACTTCACGGCCCCAATCAATGGTGAACTTAAGGTGTTCCACATCTGCCACAAACAAAGCGATGTCGAAGAATACGCCGGCGATAGTCATCCGCTGACTAACTAATGATTGAGTGCTTATTATTTCGTTGTCTTTTTGATCTTCTTCTTGATTGTCACCAAAAGATTGTCGACTATTAGAACCCATTCTTTCAGACATTTTTGGAAAAAAATTCTTGAATTTGAACTGAAATAAACTCTTTATTCGAAATGAATGAAATCCGTTTGAATTCAATAAAATATTATTATATTTGTCTCAACTTATTATCTAATCATAAGAGTAATGATAAATATTTATAGCCTCTGAAGCCATAAACAACTCTTCTGTCTTCTGAACAATGGGAGCAAATCAGTTAGAATTGGAGTTCATTTGAAGCAAATTTGCATAGGACATATTCGGCAAACTTTCTACCGAGATATCCCGATCACATTCTTGGTTAATGATATCCTTGATCTCGACGGCCATCAGTGAATCGATGCCCCACTCCTGTAATTTCTTGTCTTTTCTCACTTTTGACGGGTCTTTAATTCCTATTCAAATGGGATAACAATTTGATGAATAAAACTATCAAGATATTAAAGATAATTTACCCAACACTTTGTTTATTTTGGTTGTGAAACTATCACCACATTGATTAGCTAGATCGTTTTTGTCATTGTTTTGAATATTTGGTGTCTCAACAGAAGAGCCACTCTTTTGATTGTTCACAAGAGTGTGACCGTTGAAATCTTCTTGGTGAAATTGCATTTCAACTGATATCTTACCCAACGCTTTGTTTATTTTGACAACGAAAGTATCACCAGGGTCATCACCACTTCCGCTCACTTTACTATTTTTGTCAACGTTTTGAATAACGTCTTTGGGGTCACCTTGGTAATCGACAAAAGATTTTAAATTTTGAATACTTACAAGACTATTACCATTGAAATATTGTGGGTATTTTGGGACAAACCATTGGTCCGAGTGCTCCCATTTTATCAAAGGACTGATAGACTGAGTTCCTCTCCTCACAGGTAAACCACTTTTTGGGTATAAGTTCTCAACTTTTGGGTTGAGTCCTAAGTTGTGGAGCTCTCCGATTGCCGACAATAAGTGAGCAAGGTTGTTTGCGTGGTTATTCCTCTTCATGAGTCCCACATATGACAGCTGATCGCCAACAGTTTTGGAAACGATATTCCTAAATAATGAGGCAGGTGCTATTTCTATAACAATGGCATTGTGAGGGATGTGCTTGATACATTGATCAAACAGGACTGGACTCGTCATATTGTTGACATAGTATTCAGCACTGGAATACTGAGCCCCTTCTTCGGACCAGAGCTGAGTCGGCACAGAACTACTCAACCATTTTTTACTTCGTTTACGTCGGGGTATAATTGGTTTCAACTTTTCAATGAGAAAGTCTTTGATGGGCTCCAGAAGAGGACAATGAAAACAAATACCACAACTGTCCACCGCTTTGGCAAAAATCTTTTCCTCCTTTAGTTTTTCCATAAACTCATTGGTTTCGGAATATAATCCGGATATTGTCACTGAATTATCTGAGTTATGACAAGCAGGGTATACATTAAGGGGACATCTCCGCTCTAATTCACTCCAAGAGAGACCCACTGCTCCCATTTGACCCCTGGGTAAATCAGAGTCGACCAAATATTTTGAAAAAAGATATTTAGTGACTATCGTTTCCTTGGCGTCCATCAGTCCATTAACATATGCGCACATCGTTTCGCCTGCGGAGTGTCCTATCAGTCCGTCCCATTGAATCTCGAGTGCATTGAGTATATCAACCAGGGCAATCTGAACGGCTGCCATTCCGACACTCGACCCAACAAATGAGTCAAACATTTGTTTTTCGTCGACAGTCAACAAATCGATTAAATCGATTTCAAAGGCTTTCAAATACTCAGCACTTCTTTGAATAGATTCGGCAAATATGGGGAAAACCATAAGTCCTTCGATCATATTCTTCCACTGACAGCCCATTCCTATCAAGTTATTATGAGATCAATATTGACCAAGGACATAATAAAGTAACAATGACTATACCTGATAAAATGAACCAAACTTGCCGTCGAGCACCAGATATTTGTTGTATATCCCGATGAATTCCAGTCTTCGATTCGGGATCATAGAGCATATAACCTCGATAATTTAAAGGGTGTAATTCTGGGCCATTTTTCACTTCATTGAGTAAAGTGAGAAAATCACTATTGATTTTACTCGGATTTTGTTCGATGAAGTCTA
>JAQGBD010001537.1:0-15215 GCA_034698165.1 Punctoribates punctum | reverse complement strand
ATGAATTCAAGGTTAGTCTGAGTGTCAATCGCTGTCCTGATTGACACCATATTGTCATTTGAGCGATAAGTCCGGCATATGTCGGAATCAGTGGAACTTCTTCTTCATATCTGTACTCAACCCTTGATATTGAGTCGAAGTCTGCACAGGGCTGAGCTCTATCCTGAGCTCTATCCTTGTCTTATCGAAATGTTTTATAATTTTTTTAATCAGAAATTTCTTTTAAAAGGGTTTGAAATCAGTTGTCTATGAGTTTTGATTTTCAATGTCTGACCCTTTGGGGACTAATTTGTTTGATTTATTGCATAATAGGAGCAGACGTTCCGCCGATAACCGCATTCACCCCTCAAATGAGTCGGCAGTGAACCAAACCCGACAACATTTGTCACAACTATTTTCCGATCGGTTCCTACAAAACAACTCTTCAGTTAATAACAGCGCCGATAATGAGGTCAATGTAGTCAACTCTCATCACTACGGAATGGATAATCACTGTCCGGTGTGTCTAAACGAACCCCGTTTTCCCATTGAGACCAATTGTGGGCATTTATTCTGTGGTAATTTCATAACTATTTCTTTACATTCAAACATTTATCTATAAAACCCCATTATATCAGCGATTTTTACATGTCTTTGACTTTTGATTAATATTAAGCTTTTCTTAGAATATAAAACAGAATCTATTTTTCGATAAATTGATAGACATTTCGTTTGATATATTTAATGCATAATATGTGAAATATTTTCATTTTTTGCGATAAAAATTGAGAAATCTGTCATTTTTTGCTTATATTAACTTATTTTTTAAAAGAAATGAATTTTGTTAATTAAAAAGAGTCGGAGTCGGAGTACACACACAATGAGTGCATCCAATGCCTGCCTTCAGCTATATTTAGTTAATTAGATTTCATTAGTTTTATAATTCCATTAGAAGTTTGCCCTCAGATAACGGATTATCTTTCAATGTCTTAATTAAATTAGATTTCCATAAATATCGAATCAATTACTTCATTCTGTGCTCAAATTGCAACAAATTAAGT
Organism: Punctoribates punctum; assembly: GCA_034698165.1. Classification (NCBI taxonomy): domain Eukaryota; kingdom Metazoa; phylum Arthropoda; class Arachnida; order Sarcoptiformes; family Punctoribatidae; genus Punctoribates; species Punctoribates punctum. The sequence continues at coordinate 14,175 of JAQGBD010001537.1, read as the reverse complement.
TGTTTTCGATCCTCAATTCCACTAATTTTAGAGAATTTATCATTTAATTAATGAAAAGATAAGTAACCGGATAATTTTGTTTGATGTATAGCGCAATGTCTGATCGTGTACTGGCGGCATGGTCAGTGGAGAGGCGGCCCCATCAGGTGTCCGGTGTGTCGGCAACAGGTGAGCGTTCTGTTGCAGTGTTTCCCTCCCAACCAGAATTTGGGTGAAGAAGAGCTTAACGAAAGGACACGTATTCTTCATGATGTCAATGACTACAATCGGCGATATTCAGGAGAGCCCCGTCCGGTAAAGAGTTTGCTGTCGGCCATCGATTCGCTTAACGCATTCCTTGATATGTTATAACCAGAGTTAACTAATTGTCTCTTTCCCTCCGAACCGACAGTATATCGACTATTTATACGATTTACCGACGCTTTTGCGTCATTTGATGTCTGAGTTTTTCACAGTCGGGGGACTTATGTATATGTTTAGGATCCGAATTGTCTTGTGTTTTGTCGCCGCCATAATGTACTTAATATCGCCGTTAGATATGATACCGGAGGCTGTCTTCGGACTGTTCGGTCTCCTCGACGACATTTTTGTGGTTCTATTGCTCGCCATTTATGTGACAATTATTTATAGAAGATTTCTGTCGCGAAGATGGGAAGACGAGGCACAGTAGTGGCGCACATCCTCTTCGTGACCATCGATCAGAAGAAACCAATCATTTTTCAATTGTTTTTTTGTAATATTTTATTCGACGACTTTTTGCTAGTCTTCGCTCTCTTTATAATTAATGTATTTTTCTAAACAAACGTTAGTTTTGATCTCTTTTTCAAGGATTAGATTTCTTTTGTAAATCTTTTATTAGTTGTTTTGGTCGGTAAATACCTCTGAATTGGAAACCCTTTGGAAGACTAGCACTCAGTTGTTTGAAGAGATCAAAATTAATTGGATTTTTTCAATCAGTGCCTAATTTACTGAATAACAATCGATTCGTTTCTCAAAGATTTCCAAAAAAATGTTTGTTTGTATTCAATGATTGAAAGTTAAGAATAAATTTAACAAATGTTAAGACATAAGACATAATCGCTTCGAAAGATTTGATTTATAAACTGATAACTGTTGTGATTGTTAGGCAAGGAGTCAAACATAACGAACTTACTGTAAATGAGCCTTAATTTAGATGTTGATCAATGATCAGGCTCAACTATTTATTGTCCTTCACTCAAATTGGTGAATACTTTGGTTATTAATACATATTTTCATGGCTCTTATTTTTAGGATATACTTGCTAATTTGTTCTCGCTAATGTTCCAGATATGACAGATTTGAATTAAGTACATCTCTATTGAATTGATGACAAATCTATAGATTTTTAACTCAAAGGAATAAAGTTTTGATTTGATATTCAAAACTGAATTCGAGGTTATATTTAGATTGAAATTGTTTTTTAAAATTTAATGTCAAACTTGTGTTGAAAACTGTGATTAAATCGAAATTTCAGATAACTTTATGAATAAGGAAAACTTTAATTTCCAGGTAATTTGTGTCAGTATTGAAATTAAGTTGAATTAAAATCAATTAAAGAATTAAAAGCTTACAATTGTTAGCAACTCTTCCAATATATTGATTGTGAAGAGTCTAAGACTTGAAAAAGTAATTATTATATAAGAAGTTATGAGTTATTATTGCTATAAAAAGGGTTTTACTGTATTTCTCTCGACTTAAAAAGGATGGAAACAGTAGAATAGCGACTATCGATGTCTGGGCTGAGCACAGGATAGAGCACAGGGCAGCGTTTGATGTTAGTTGAGTCACTATAGCAACAGTTATTGGATTCGTCGATTGGCCACAAGAGTGTGGTTTGTTTGGCATTGCCTTCAGTCGACTCTCTATTCACTCAATGGTTAACATTGTATTCCCTTTTCCTATGTTTTCTGCGAACCAAATAATAACAACACTTTAGAAGTGATTCACGAAATTAACGGTTTATTGTTTTTATTGACTGATTCTTATAATTTTAATAATGATTACAATGAGAGCTCTATTGGCCTCAGTGTTGGCCATAGCGGCGGTCACTGGTTCGGCACTCGCTCTTAATTTGGACACTTCTTCGGCAACCAATGCTATAAACCGATTGCAAGATAAGGAAAGTTGTTATCAAACTTGTAGTAAAACTTATTCATTGCATACTTATCCCAAAGTAAGTACTATTTGAAGATAATTATCCTTAAATTCAGTCCTTTATATTTGAAAACAAAGTTATCATAACTTTTACTTAACTAACAATTCGTGAGATATCGACCCAAATGTCTCAATTGAATCACTTGTCTATTGTCTTATAAGTACCACTTCTTTGCCCCAAACAATGAATTGATTTTGTTTTATCTCTTCCAATGTGTGGTCAAACAGTCGCAACATCTGAACGCCTGTCAACGGGGCTGTCGTTTCTCAATATTGAACTATGTGAACTTGGCCAATCACCAGCTCAAAGTGGACCCACAACTAGTGTCAGCCAAATGTCTTAACTGTAAGTCGATATTAAATCAATAGGAGTAAGGCAACAGTTACGCCATTAAATGTCATTAAATGCCTGATCACTCCAATACTTGTTATTCAAGTCTTGCATAGCCTTCAAACCTGAGTAAAGGGATCAGAATATTGTAATTTCAATGATTGAAAACTTATTCCTGGTTTGGAAACCACTCTTATATCACATTATTATATAAAATACTGACATTCGTTTGCAAAAAATTTTCGGAAAACAGATATATTTCGTCATTTCTATTGCTATTATTGTACTTATTATGGCTTTTATATGATTAATACTCAGTATTAGTCTCTCCTCTCAGTTATCTCTAATTTTCAGACCTCTCTTATTATTTACTGTTATTTTCTTCGACTTATTTATTATTATTATATGTTTTGGTTTGGATTTTATTTTTGGTGAAAACCAAAGCATTTCTTTCGTTTGCAGTCATTGTCTTTTAAATTGAAGAGAAATTCTTTGACTGTTTCCAAGTCTTGATCTCAATGTTATGCAAATGAAGATAAAGTTATTCCGAGTGAATGACTGTCTGTTTTCTGGTCCTATAATTGATTGGCTTTTCTCTAAACATTTGAATATGTTTTCGAAATACAAATAAAAGTTTGGATGAAGAAAATGTTTGAAATATTAAACTAGGCTTTTAAGTCAGTCAGAATTCAAGTTAAACTCATATTTCATTATCTCTTATATTTCTTAAGCTCTGGTATTAAAGGTTTTCATATGAATTGATTTTTCTATACATTTATCCGACTTTTCAAAGGAGTGTCGGAATAATTGCGAATCAAAATCAATGTATGAGTTTTATAGTGGAGTCTGAGCTCCTGATATCGCTCGGACTGATTGCAGCCATAATGTCGGCGACTAATGACTGATCAGTCCTTCCAAACACCTCCACAAATGAGATAATGTTCTCAATTTTCTCAATATTTCTGACTTTTTCTGAGTCTTTCAGTTAATGCTCTCAAATATCGTGATTAAGATTTTTTGAGGCAATAATTGTTTTTGGTTTGAAACAAGTTTTATATTTTTCCATCAAAAAAAGTGACTTAATTTTGAAAATAAATTGAAATAATCCCTAATTTATTTGAAGTCATTAAGTACTCAATTGTGTCAAATTACAAAAAATAGTGGCTTTTTCTCAATCATTATTCAAATTGGGAGTCGATTCGAGTCAAGCACTCCATTAATCTATGAATTGAATACTAAACTCGAAAATTGTATGCATTTCTTCATCTCTCGTTTCACTGGTTATTAATTAAATTAGAGTTTTATTCGTTACATTTGATTGAGTTTTGAGTTGAATTTAGTCCTAGCTAAACTAAGCTAAGCTAAGCCAACCCAATACTAACTCTCTGACAGATGTTTCGGATGACAACCCATTATCTCCAAAATGAATGTTATATAAAATTAATGAAATTTTTGCTAAAAAACGACCGAATATTTGATGTAAACTTTTGGCTCGATTTTCAGTTCAGTACTGAATTTGCTTTACTCAGAAATGTGAGGCAAATATTGAGAGAAAAATCAATAAAAAGCATTTTATATCGTTTTATACGATTTGAGTATATATTTCGGATGTAATACTAATATTGTTATTACTTTGGTCTCTGAGAAAGTTAGCCATCAGTTGGATATTCTGCTAATTATTGACATTTGATTGGCATTACGTGTCATAAGTCTGTCAAATGGTTGTAAATAATTTTCCTCAATTATGAAACAGATCTTTGTTTATCACTGGATATGGATATTAAAGCCTGAGTTATGAATATTGACTCAATTTTATCGATTCCTTAGTTTGTGTGCAAAGATGTGAACAGAATTTGAAAATAGCTTCAAATAAAAAGACATGTTTTCATTGGATTGATGGCAAAAATTCACAGATTTTGTTGCTATATGTCAGACGTTTTTAGTTTTATATCCCTTTCCTGAGTATCAATAGTTTGAGTGCAGATATTTTGTTAACAAAGATTTTTTACGCTTTAATTCACTCGAATTGAAGTCTCGTTTATTGAAAGCCTTTTTCAGTACTATTTTTATGATTTGCTTTTGCTTTCAAATTTGATTTTTAATAAAATCGTTGATTTATTCCAAGAATATATTTATTTCTTTTGCCTCCAAATGAAAACTGAATAAAAGAGTTTTCATTCTTCTCTCACTTGAGTTGAACTCCAATTCAATAACTGTTTGAAATACTATTTTTGTGTTAAGACTGTCGCCAAATGTACAAAAATTCTTCTGAAAAGCGTTTTATTATTTCATTTAAAATTGTTTAATCAAAATAAAGCGTTTAATCAAAAAAATTTATATTTATTTACTCAGTTTATTGACATTTTGGAATTTTTCCCAAATTGTAAACCTTTTAGCCAACAGTCATTGGTACTCAAGGTCTGCACTTGTGTTGAATTGAATCTAGATCAATAATTCATTTTAGAGGTTCCTTTTCACATAACTGAAGATTGAAAATGATTGGTAATTTCCAGGAATTCATTGGAGATTCTTCCGATTAGTAGCCACCCCTTGACTATCCTAATGGGATGTGAGTTACCTAATGGTTATCTCAATGTTGAGCTGCGGGTCAGTGATCTGTCCGGTCTTTTAATTATCAATATTAACATTAGAGGAGAGTAAATGGGTTTCCATTAAAATTTGATATTTAGACAAAACATTGGCTAAAAATATTTGCAATAATTAGTGTCGAATATAGTAAAGAGAGGAAAGCCTTTTGATGTGCTTTCACTTCATTATTGTTATGTTGTTTCCAGAATATAATTATATCACAAATTGCATCCATTTATTCAAAAACTGTTTATCGTCTGTTCCTCAGAGTGTCTATAGTCCCAAAAGTGTCTGACATTAGGTTCGGAAGTAAAACAATTAATTATTCGATAGTTTCCATAGCACTGAAAAGTTGGTGAAATTTTTGCCAAATTTGATCTTTTAATTACCATTTTTTGAGATTTTTAATTTGTTTCAATTAATGGGTTTCACTGGTGTTTCGATTCTCCATAAGATTTAGTATTCAAATCCTGTCCTTTCAAATGCTTTCAAATGTAGTAATGAGATAATTGTTTGCAATTATTCAATAAAATTAATTTTAGAGATGTTTTCATTTGAATCACGTTTGGACTGAATTCCTATTCTTAGGATTAGTTTGCGTTTAAAAATAAATTAAATGAGAGATAAAAAGATGAGAAATCAGTAATAGCTGTAGATATAAAATGAGCATGCTAATCGTGCGGACAATACCGATGGTATCACCTCATAGTTCGCATGATTTAATGCAAAATTTCTATGCATTGAATGCATTATTAAAGGCATTCAATCTTTTCTGTTAAGCAATTAGTGATTTCATTCGTGAAAATTGTCTCATATTTTACATAAAAGTTTTAATAGAGTTTTTGTTTTCCGCCAAACATTACTCAGTTTTATTGGTTTTATTTTGCAGACCTCTTTTCATTCTGTGCCCTTCAGTCTGTCATAAAATAAGTAATTTCATATGAAAATAATGTGAACTCCAAATGGCACAGAATTGGTATTTGAATGGCCATATTCTATGACCACTAAATTGAATCACTTTGTATGAAGACATCAATTTTCAGACCTAATCCCTGAGTCCTTTTTTCTCAAACAAAGAGATTGATTTTCAAAAAAGTGTCAGAATATCGAAAATTGCTTTTGAATTGAGGGCTTTCCAAATGAAGTGTTTGTTATCTTTTTTGGAAATTCAATACAATAGGAATATTAGATTGAATTTCGGCAAAATTCTTATATTGAAAGCTGAGGGTAAAAGACTTGTTATAATAAATAGAAGTTTGATAGTCTTTGTGGATAGGGATGGCATTCACTGTTGTGAAGAGCCACTGAAAATATGCCAAATCTATCAGTTTTCGAGATTTTGATTTGATTTTCAGCGAATGCACTCAAGTGTTCAGATTAAGAGACAGTGGGAATAGATATCACAATTTTATTATACTCTTTGATATATTGACAAAAATAGTTGAAAACTATTGCCGTTTAGTTTAGTTCTTTGCGACACAATTGACTCAAATTTATATATTCTTCTAAATTAAATTTTATGAAAATTTATTGACGTTTTTCTCAATTGAGAGCCAACTCTGGTGTTGTGTTTCAATGGGGAAGAAGTAGACCTATAGAGAGCTTTCGGCAGAAAATATCACAAATTTTTGAGGAAATGTTTGACTCCGTTGTGTTGGACTCAAAGCGTTCGTCAAAATAGTGACTGTGTTTTGACACCAAAATATAAGGCAATATAAACGTTGGGATCGCATACGAGTCAGTGAACACATTTTGGTCTAAAGGATGTGTAGAACTCACCGAAAGAGCAGCTCATATGAGGCCATAAAAACATTGAATGGAGTTGTACTCAATTGTCCTCCAAATCGATAATTCTGTTGCTCCACAAGAATCCAAAAATGGGAGAAACGAAGAATTTTTATGTCTTTTTGTCTAAAAATCGGTCTATAGTCTGACAGAACTGGGGGTTATTGTTAGGCAGAGGATCGGGTCGACTGTCAATTGCATTCATTTTTTCATTTTTACGTCCAAATTATTATTATAAAAGAATTCAATTTATCTCCAAAGGGATGTTCAATACTCCCGACTCATAACCATTTTTATTTGGCTCCTCTCAAAGGCAAGTCTTTCCTCTTTGCAGTGAACGACACAATTATTCAATAATTTGATTATTTCAATGAAATTCTTAGTTTTCTTATCAATAATAGGAAACAAATTAATTTGATTTATAGCACTAATAAGAGACTGAAAACTAAAGAAATTGTTGTCCAACTCTTGTCTCTAAGAAATAGAGGAAGGAATAGACTTATGTCTGGCGGTGTAATGATTCCATTGAATGTCTAATATGGGACTCACTCTGTCTCTTATATCCAAACAAATTAATGGCCAAACAATGACTGAGAATACATATCAATGCGAATATCGAAACAAATAATACATTGATTTCTGTTGTTTGCGATACAAAACGTATAGATTTGATGACAAAAATGTTGAGTCAAAGCAGAGCACAGATCTCGTGGGTCGTCATAAACCAGAGTCGAGTGCTTTATCTCCGTTTGGCATCTTTTTCGGCACAACTCATTCTATTGTCGAAAACTCTTTGTCTGATTTATGTGGTTGTCGTTAGGATCAGAGGACTGGCCATTCAATGAGCTAATGGTCGACTGTTCGCATCGGTTCTCTTCGATAACTTTTTTTCATTATATTTGCCGAACATTAAGTCCAACGCTATTGACATTCGAAGAAGTGATCAAATCGTGATTTTCTTAATTTTATATAAACTCATCCAAAGACTACTCACATCTGTAACTCATGGCTCAATCCTCAATCGATTTCCTCCTTTAACCCATCAGGTCTTCTGCTGAGCTTTACCGTCAGTTCTTATGAGTCTCACTCAAGTCTTTGCCCATTAAGTGTCGTTTTAAGTCATTTTTGATCAGATTATATAATAAATTGGTTTTTATTGAATAACTCTAATGATTGGCCGGTCTTTGGGGTTGTTTTAGCGATAATAATATCAGAGATATTCTCTGGACTTGAAGTAAAACATTTGTGTTGAGCGCAAACACAACACAACAGGACATTGAGTTAATCACGAAATTAACCCCATTTTTGTATTTGTATTTCTCTTTTCGTTTAAATCAATTATTCATTTATTCGACAAACAAAAGGTTTGTGTGAAAAAAGGAATTTATATCAATTAGAAGTTGGTTTCTAATCGACTCTCCGTATAAATCGATTGCATTCTCTTCCACTCAAATGGATAGAAAACATTGGGTTTGTTTGCAAATGAGTATAAAATTCTGTTGACTTAAAGCCAACCATATTTTAGTTATCATATGAAAAATGGTATATCCTTTGAATGAATGCCTGCCTTTCATTTACAATCATTTATAACTGAGAGAGGAATTTAGTGAATGAAGTTTTGCATAAAAGTTGTCACTATATTAGATGTCTTCACTCATTTTCGCTCTTTTAATGCGATTCCATTACAATCCCGAGGCTATGGTTTGCACTCTCCTCTGCTTTGTTAGAAATATCATTTCCTGGGATATAGTCTGCAAAGTCTTCCATTGAATGGATGAATCTAAAGAAGTCTCTCTCTATATAAACATGTTTTAGAGAACTAATTATTTGTTAATCTGAATAAATGATGGGTTGGTTTGAACTTTGAATCCGACTCTCCATTCGAGACAAGACATAGAATCTAATTAATGAATATTTTATTTTAACAAAACTTAACGCAATTATAAGTGAATTATTGATAGATTTGACGCACTTTTTATTTTAATCCAAAGCTCTTCACTTGAATTAATGTAATTATAATTTATTAGAATTATTTCTCCGCTTTTTTCGCCTTTTAATTGCAATTTATCCCTATTTCTGAAGATATTTTATATGTAAAGCAGTTATTGAGTGAATGCTATTTGAATACATAATTCAAATGTTAATATATTATGCATTCATTGGTTTTATTCATTCATTTGGATATTACAACCGATGGCCAGCAGTGGACTGAGTGTTCATTTCTTATCAAATATCAAAAGCCGATATATGTGAGCCTTTTATTGGCCGAAGGAAAGGATTGTCGGATATTTATCTTTGAGTGTATAGTATGGCAAACGTGAATGACTCCGAAATCCAGTCATTAGTTAGTGATATCAGACAAAACTCTTTTCTCTTCTCTCCTTATCTTTGATCGCAAACAATAGAAAAGAGTTTGGGCTCTGATGTGAAAAATAATTAATTCAGTTCTTCATTAGTTGTTAGAGTTGTCTGCTATCGGATCCCAAACAGAATTGTATAGAATTTTTTGCCTCAAGTTTTCTCTGTCCTGAAGAGTGGAATGAATTCTCGATCGCGATCTGTAGTAACACATTGTCTGTTCCTAATTTGCGGCCATTTATTCCAGTGTTAACTCACAAGTGAACACACTGTGAGCACAACCCTTAGCTCATGGAATAGTCTCTGGACTTTATTATAGCCATCGACACAATTAATTGAATTTCAGACACTTTCCACTTATTTGGGTTTCGAGTCGTTAACTAATTTCTGTTCACTCTTTCAAACTCCAAATTAATTGAAAACTATTTTTTATCGATCGTAACGTTTTATTGCCAATTGAAATATCGGTAAATATGACCCAGGGCACAATCACTATTTATTGATTATTATAGAGTTTGACGACCAGTTATTTACCAAAAATTGACTCAAATTTTTTGAGAGTTTAATTGAGTTGAAATCTCTCGGCAATTGGTCTGAGTTGTGTCGGTCTATACACTCTATAGAGGAGTTTAATACAGAATCTATACCAAGCCTTACAATCATTTCGATAACCATTGCGTCTATCGTTTAATTGTATCCTGGATTTAAATGAGCATTGAAATTGAGCCATGCCAATTACTGTAGCGCTGGTTGGCTCTCAATATTTTCAGTTGAGTGGCGAGAGTTCAACAATTATCAAATGTTTCGGAAAAACTATTATTAATACATTTAATGCTCACATTCTTAAGTATTTTCCAAAGTATTTCACTCAAGAATTTAAATATAGTGAATGGCTTTCTCTTGTTTTGAAGTATTTTCGGGCAGAAAATCGATAGGCTTTCCATTTAATTCAATTTCAAATCAATAATTTCTGCAAAATTGATAAAAAAATGAGTGATTCGCCGATTTTCGACGGCGACTACATTAGGCTCTCCATCTCTGTGTCCTTATTCTCCGTTCTGTGACTTATTTAAAGTCCATTATATCCATTAGAGTTATGTGCTGTTCGAGTGCAGACTTATGGTGTGTTTTCGTGACACGAATTGATTATTTTCTATTCACTTCTTTGTTTATGATGTGATGTCTGAGAGATTGATTTGATTGTGTTATTCCTGCGACCAATCCATCCAATCCATCGTTGCTCGTGTTGTTGGCCTCTGTGCGGGTGTCTCTCCTTTGCTATACTTTAAGCTCATTTTATGCTAATATACGGCACAGACGTGAAATTCACATAAATTATCTGCGATTCATAAAAATCTCGATATTTCTTAGATCTGAGACCGATATTTGACGCCGAAAATCGATTTGATATTCTGTGCCTTTAGTTCTTTGCGGCCAACGGTTTAATCATATTTATTGTCACTTCAGATGATTGAATATCTTTTGCTTTTGATTTTCGCAGAGAAATCTGATTAAAGTAATTATTTGAAAGTCAAACGAAAGTTAATTGTTTTTGAGAAGACTTCTAATACTTCTTTGAGTTTGTTTTTTATTCTTTGCTTTTGAGTCTTGTTTTCTGTTTTCATTCAATTAAAGACTAATTAGATTAACGTTTTTAATGTATTCATTAGATTAATGGTCTGATTATTCTTCTAATAGACTGTTCGGATGCCTACGACTTGAAGAAGAATTCGAGTGAATACTATGCGTGTAGTATCGGCTGCAACACTACCGGTGCCGTCAATACTGACACCAATAAACCTGAAGTGCACAACAATGAGAGGGAAAGAGAAGAAGAGCCCAACCATACCATCAGTGATGACAATAACGATACGAATAATCAATTATTTATATCTCCGTTCCATTTGTTGCGATCGATGTTCGGCTCAGTCCTTAATAAGGGCTCAGTAGTGGTCGAGCGTTCCTCAGTGTCTGTGTACTTGAGCCGCAACAGTGACGGCGAGTCCAAACTGGTGGTCGTCCAGTCGGAGCCAGAAGTGGTGGTCCATCAATATCCAGAGTTATTGCAATCGAACGGTAAGAGACTTTACTCTACTCTTGGATACTATAAATCTGTTCTCAGAAATAGAGTTATAAATCAAATCTGTATTTTGACTCACATTTCACTTCACAAACCAATTAATAGACTAACTATTACTCTATTGGATGTGATTCCTGAGTCCGTTCCTCTCCTGAGTTTTGCTTTCATTTGACGCATTCATTGCTTAGAAAAAGCTTTTGCCGTTAGTCTGATCCTAACCTAACTGTGCCCTTATCAGTGCCTTTACGTACAGTCTTCACATGAATCCTCTTTTGGCTCATCGATTGAAGCCATCCCTGAGTGGAGTAAAGAAATCTCCGCTCATTTCACACACTCTTTCTCTGGGCTAACATCACAACTAATGTAACATTTTTTCACTTTATTTTTCTCTCTTTTTTATTGATTGCACTCCACTTCCATTGCACTCACTTTTTGTACGTTTCAAATGATTTGACAGTAGATATGAGACACAGATATCTGAAGCCATAGTCTTTGTTCTTTCGGCTAATCCTAAGTATGTTACTCTTGGTATTTGTATTCTGTTGGCGCTCACGACTCAAATGCTATTTGTTTTATGTCTTCGAATCATTAAAACTGTTTTTCTTCGCTCCGGTGTCTCAACGAGAAAAAGTTTCATCCATTTTAGGCAATAATTTTCTCTGCCGTTAATTTCTTTACCATTCATTCGACAAACAAATTGAATGCATTTATGTAGAGATAGGAATTCCTATTCGTTCACTTCATATGCTATATACCTGTCTATAGAGTGCACAGAATATGATCTGAATCAAAGACTACTCTTTCTTGAGAATCCGATCAGAAAAAAGTCTGTAAATGTGACAAAACCCATAATCCAGAGCATAATCCAACCTCTGCTAAGAACTCATTTATATTCTTACAAATGTTGAGACTTAAAGTAATTATTTGTTCTGTCCTTTGAGTCACATATTCTCGAAATCCATTAAATTGAAAACCTTTGAAATGAATTTTTAATAACTAATAGTCTTTTGATTTATTTTCAAAATCACTTATTTATAGAGTTTTGCGAATCTTATCAAATATTTGACTCAAAATTTGTTTCAATTCCCAAACGTATGGAAAATATCGCAAACAGTTTCACTACTTTTCAGTCAATAAATCGCTTTCTTTTGGCATAAGTTTTGATCGATTTTTCTTCTAAACCGTAGAATATGACAGCGAAACAGTGACCGGCGCTGAGGAACGACCCACAACTGCAGATGATATTCGCCCCAAATTAGATCTTTCAATTTGGACACAAGAAAATCCGCTCGAAGTGGACAGACATCACATAGAGACGAGTTGGTCCAATTGTTTCAGCTACCAGTCGGGTGTTCCCCGTTGGCTGTTGGCCTCCATTCTATTCTTAGCTATTTTCGTGTTGGCCTGGATTTGTTGCGCCACTACTGCCACAGCACCCGAACAACATATCAAAAGAAAGGTAGACCTAAATCATTGTGTGTCTGATGACTCCTAAATGCGTGCATTTGGTGACAGGTTGGACAGGGAAGTGATCTCAAGTACTTATGCTTATACGAGGAACCGGTCAAACTTGTAATCGATGACAAACTTCCGACTTATGAGGAATTAGAGACACAAAAGTCAACTCAAACCACAACTCAATCCTATTGTGAATCAAATAAAGAAAACAATTCTTAAATCGATTTTTAAGTAAGAATTTTGTTATAATTCAGAGAAATTGTATTATTTTTAATCTGAAATCTTTTGATTAATTTTCCGCAAATTATTTAACATTTCATTTGTTTTGTAATTTTAATCTAATTTTTCTCTAATTTTTCAAATAATTACTAAAAAATGTTTTGCTTTTATTCTAACCTTTGTTCAGATTTTTTGTGTAATCGAGTCATTAAAATACTTTTAGTTAAACTAAAAAAGAGATATTTGTATAAACTTTTGCAAAACTGAATGAAATTAATCTATAAAATGCTAGATGTGATAAAAAAAAGGCACTCAATTCACTGATTCGCGGATTTATTGTTTGAATATTAAATATTTGTATAATCTATGAGTTAATGAGAAATTGATAATTATATTCAGACAAATATATTCCTCTCTCTTAAGAATTAATACACATTTGGCTTAAACTGTAGTTAGATTCGGGTTTATTGAGGACTAATCCTTTGATATCTCTCTTTATTCTCTTCTTTCTTCCAATTATTTTTAGTCTCGTTTTTTGTGTCCCAGAATTTAATCCAAAATTAATGACCGGATCTTAAATGAGACAGAATTAGAACCAATCGATTGATTTATATCCGAATTGAGGCTCAAAATAAATGTTATCCAAAGATATTCTTTTTCTTTAATTATATTTTCTTAAGATTTGTGTTTAAATTATCAAAAAAAGGGCTCAGATTTTAATCAAATTTCTGTCCGCAAAAAGTATTACATTTAATAGTAATTCAATTAAACGTTTTAAACAAAAACATTCTTTAAATTAAATAATTGTAAATAAGAAAAATATATCCGTTTTTCCAATAATTAATAATTTTTTTTTCAATTGATTTCAATTTTTTGCTTACATTTTGTTGTTTTGTATTATAATATCTGAAGAGTTGTCTTATTCTTCGGATATATTATTGAGAAAAAGAGTTTTTCATTATTTGAATTAAATTATAATCGATTTGCTGTCAGATTGTGCTGTCATTTAGTATATCACAGACGGAGGGGAACAGTGTTTTGCATTTGAATTACTTCGCACAGAATTAAACGAAGTGTTATATTCTTTGGCCTCAATTCTTGTGTTAATCTCAATCTCTTTCAAGAGATTCCAGATCTGAAGTCGAAGTCTGTAATGATATTCAAATAAATTTGTTTTAAT
>JAQGBD010001536.1:0-15219 GCA_034698165.1 Punctoribates punctum | reverse complement strand
CTAATTAAATATTCTGTTCAACTCTATCAAGTGATGTCATTTATATGTCAAGAGATGGCGTTCAGAGACATATCTTTTCAAAACATTCACTTCAAACGTGTTTTCAAATGTGTTTACTTTAAATCGATTTTTAATTTAGTTTTTTTGACCAAACATTTGAAGATATATTCACTGAGGAAATGGATCCGCAAATGATTTCAGACGATTCAGAACCCGAAGAGATCGATACGAAGACATCTAAACAGTCGATGATTGAGGTCTTCGATAACCAGAAAAAAGTGATTCGAGATATCAATGAAATGAATAAAACCAAAAGAAAACAAATTAACGACAAATATATCGAACAAAAAATAAATAAACAAATTGTTATCAAATCTGTACACAAATTACCCGAAAATCTGTTGAATGCGATAAACTTCGAGACCAAACAGACTTCGAAAGAAGACAAACAAGAAGTGAATCAATCGATTGAAAAGAGGAGACCAAAGAGAAAAAAGTCCTTTACTTTTGAGACACAATCGACTACTTTCGACGTCTTCAATGTCAACAAAGATTTGCCGCAATTGACTGAAATTAAGGCTAAATCGAAGACAAATGCCATTAATTTCAGGGATCACTTCCTTTTCAACAAAAAAAAGAACAAAAGAATCAGTTCTTCGAAACAAATCTCTAATTTTATAAAACAATCGGTTTATAGAAAGTAATAAAAAACTACAGAAAATTCATGTTTTATTCATTTCATTAAAACTATTGTCAAATGTTTTGTAAAAGATTTCCATTGAATTCAATAAAAGATTAAATTTTTCAGAGCTATCATTAGAGGAAGTATTATATTCAGCCAAAAACTATTGGAATGGATTCGCCGGTGACTCCCATTGGAGGCATCGGTACCGCAGTCGGACTGTCCTGACCTCAGCCCAAAGTTGGAATAAAAACAAGTGTTGTCTTCTTTGCTGAGTATTGAAGAACAGATCCGAATGACTCCCTCTTTGCCAAACACTGTAATATTAATTTTGATATTCATTAGCAAAGAATTGATGACATAATTACCGAAGACATCCATTTTATAGGACTCGAAGCGAACCATTGAATCGGATTTATTGAACCCCTCTTTCTGTTGTGAATTACCTTAAAACAAAAATAACTAATATTTGTTGAAATAGAAGACGAGAACAAACTAAAGGTGTTATTCCTGTCCTTTGCCAGCAATTTATTAGTGTTGAGCGGAACCGCTTTCTTCTCTTTGATCAGTTCCGCGCATTCTTTTAGTTGTGGACTCAGATCTGAGTTCAGACAATTCGGATCTTTGAGTGAATTACAAACAAAACATTTGATTGGATTCACTGTTGAGATGAAAACAAATGTGAATTCAGTTAATTGTGATCACAAACTGACCGTAAGTCACACCAAATGTCACAACGAATCCAATTATCCACAAAAACAAAAAAATCTTCATTTTATGTGTCGTTTGCCTCAAATTAATTCAATTTTATTAAAACTGTTTTCAATACTGTTTTGGAAATTGTTTTTTAATTTAATAAAGAATTGTTTAAACGTTTGTCTTATCTTTGATTACCTGAATTACAGCCAATTGTTTGTCAATAATTAGGTTTTTGCCAAAAATTATTCAAAAATATCTACAAAAACGCCTTTAGTTTTGTACTTTTCAAGAGGGCATCAATTAATCGATGAATTAAGTAATAAATGGATCATCATGGTCCATCACATGGTCCATCAAACATTGCTTATTTTATGTAAAATGGTTTCTAAAAAAACTTCTTTTAATATCGTCGACTAATGTGAATAAATTTGATTGATTTTGTCCAAGTGGATGGAGTGACCAAAATGGAGTGACCAAAATGGAGTGACCAAAATGGAGTGACCTTGCTCATTGCTTATTCTTTATAGAGGACTCAAATATAATTTTCACTTCGCTTACAGTTTGAGATTTTGTTTATTGAAATAATTATTGGTTTCTCTGAAAATACTTTTCGACGCATTCTTTCCTAAGTTTTCATTTATAGACTTAAAAGAGTAAAACTTTTATTAAATTATTATTTTTTTCTTCAAAATTAATTAAAACTTAATTTTTATTTAATAATATGTTTTCAATCTTTTGTTGGAATAAAGCGATAAAAGTTTTCGATCAATAGTTAGGACTCAAACATATGATAAACAGAAGGACTATATTTGAGCACAAGTTGTCGACCGAATCACTTGAATCACAATAAAAGGTTTCGGCGAGTTTTGTGGAATTAGCTTGCTCACTAGAAGGTCCACTACTTGTCATACATAATAGATAACATAATACATATCCTTTACCGAAATTCTGTTGGATTCGTGTCATTGGGGCACAGAATGAATATTTCCGTTCAATTTTGATTAATTTTCCGGAAATCTGATCTATTAAACCAATGTTTGAGAATTTCAATACGAACTCAATTATTATCCGATTATTAGCCGATGTCGTTGTCTTAAAGCAAAGAATTTTTCTTTCTTTAAGTTATAACTTATAACACGATTCCTGACTTCTATTATTTGTATAGATTTGTTGCAATCGTCACAAAGAGAAAACCATTTGGCTGAGTATGAGGACAGCCTTGTTCTGGAAATCATTTTTGGAAACATTTTTAAAAATCTATGAAATTTATATCAAATCTAAACTAATGAAAGGAATCTGAAAATGAGTTACATTTTGTTTCTAAATAAAAAAAATGAAAAGGGTCATATTTCAAAATTTTTAATCATTTCATGCCTTTCATGATATTTTAAAATTTTCGGCGGGAGTCGAGATTCTTGTCGGGATACTCGCTCCCGTGCCGCACAAAAATTTGGCTCCCCTTCCCGCCATGTTTTTAAGAATTTGTGGGGATACCGCATCCCGATCCCGCGAAAACGGGACCCGATTTCGGAGCCTACAATAGATTTGATTTATTCGGAATTCATAGAATAAATCAGAGTTTTGTCACTCAAATGTTTGTTGAATTACTCGGAGACTAATTTCAGACAATTTATAACCAGTTTTCAAATCTTTTCAATTAAAGATCTTATCATAAGAGTGTTAACAGAGAAATGTTATACAACAGTGAATTGAAAGGTGAGAAACCTATTCTCAACTGATTTTCATAATAGGGATAATCTCTAATCAAAAGTGGTGTAACTCCACACAAATTGATTGCTGTTAAAGATTCTCTGCTAATCCTATTCATTGTTTCGTTTTTATTATAAAGACTCAAATCATTTATCTATTCATTCATTACTTCAGTATTAAAATTAAACCTTCAATGGATCATGATTAATTTAATTCTTAAGGATGCGGCTTCAATGCCAAATGGACTACATGTAGATCAGGTTTACCCAAGCGGGGAGAGACTGGAATACCCCCTGAAATTTTGTCATCTTGGTCGACAAAATGACCACCGGAGGCGAAAAATTGGGTTTTTAGGTGCAAAATTCATCCGACCTAAACCCCCTGAAAAAAATGTTGAAAAAGCTTAGTAAACCCCCTAATACTCCGTTTGCCGAAGAGCTTGGGTATGTCTGGTGTAGATCTATTGAGATTTTGAGGACTTAGACACGTGGATCACCGCCAGAATTAGATGTATTGATTGAAATGTCCTAA
The DNA here is from genome assembly GCA_034698165.1 of Punctoribates punctum. Taxonomy (NCBI): domain Eukaryota; kingdom Metazoa; phylum Arthropoda; class Arachnida; order Sarcoptiformes; family Punctoribatidae; genus Punctoribates; species Punctoribates punctum. The sequence goes on along the minus strand of JAQGBD010001536.1, from coordinate 11,597 downwards.
TTATGGTTTATTCAAATTAAGTTTCTTTTATATATTTTCTATACTTTCGACAAATGATTTTTCAAATAAAATATTAATTGTATGCCTTCATAGACACACAATTTGAGAGGGAATACGTGATCTCACCTTTTATTCAATACTTTTATTATATTATATAAATTTATATAATATATAGAACTGATTAATAAAAATGAATATCCATTGGTTTATTTGAAGTTAAAGAAGCTATAATTTATGGGCCTGTACCTTGTTAAGTGTAACTAATTTTTAATCTCAAATATTAGGAAAAGTTTGGAATAGACATTGTTGTGACCAATGGTGTGACCAATGGTGGGCTCATTATTCCGTTCAAACAATAATGAAAACAATTACTGATTAATGGGTCCGTAAAGTTATATCCGTAAAGAATATGAAAAATTCATGACTTGTTCACAACGCTTAACATATATGACATGAAATACCACTACAAATACGACTACAAACCAAATGACTTTCCAAATCAAATGCATTTTCTTTTATTTTTGTTGAATGTCTGAATCATTTCAATTATTTATCAGAAAAAAATTAATTGAAATCAAATATGGGTTACCTGAAGACCACTCAACACAACTCTAACTCCATTATCAGCCAATGGCTACCGATTTGTGAATAATTTCAATTATTTTCATTGAGTTCAGTCATTTGGTTAATTAAAAAAAGTCAAAACTTTAATCATTTTCAGTGAAATCTGAACTTGCACCAAATTTCGTCATTTCTTCTCAAACTTTCTCTCGTCGTTTAATCCATTGAATTGAATTATTTTGATTTTAACTTAAAATTGAATGAAAATAATATCAAATTACTTATGAAAAGAGAAGTGCTTCCAAGGAATTCTCTTGGTAATATTGAAAGTTCAATTTATTTCATAAAATTTCCACTGAATTCCTAAATCCTCGGACTTTCTATTTTAAACGGAAATTAAATATCGTAACAGAATTCGATTCAAATAAAAAATGTGAAAATAATAGTGAAATGAAAAACAATCTGCAAAAACCACATATTATTCATTTATTTATACCGATATCATTCTCTCTCTCTCTCTCTCTCTCCCCCCTCTCTCTCTCTCTCTCAAATTAATTTTCAAAATTAATAAGAATTTGATTGACCAATTCAAAAATTCACTTAATAAAAATCAGAATAATTTCTCAATTGTTTAGAGTAAAAAGAAGCTAGCTCATCACAGCTCAGCATGCTTCATTTTTCAAGTGTTTTTTTAACAAGTGGCTCTCAAGTCCGTATTTCTTAAGTAAAAAATTGAGTGCTTTTTTGCTCTCGAATTTGTCAAAAGAGACCGAAATCTTTAGATTGAAATAATGATGTTTTGTCTCAAATTCAACTCATGGTATCACTGAATTCCTCTGCCTTTCCCTCTGTCCTACACTTTGTTAAAAGGTTTGAATTTATTTGTCGGTAAATATTGATTCAAGTTACAGAATCACAAAGTTGTCCATCGATTAGACAAGACTTGAAACGAAATTTATTTTCGAAGAAAAAATTCTCTTAAAATTGATTTCGAATCAATATTTTGATTGAATTTCTAAATATGTTTTTGTCTAACATTTTCTATTCTAAACATTTTTGAGATTTGTTTACAATTCGTTTGAAAAACTAAAGCTTATGAATAGTGAGATAATCGAAAGAATGAGCACTAAGTCAGTCCTCAATTGGAAGCCATTGTTGCAGAGGTCGTGATCACAGAAACAAGCATTTATTCGGCCCCCAAAGCCAGCCCTGTAGTAACACGGCTTAGAAATGTCTCCGTCGGCAGCGCACTGGCGTATGACTCTGTGGTGTGCCTTCATCTCTAAATTAAAATTAGAGATTAAATGAAAACTGAATCTCAATTTTTTCACTTATCGGGTCATTCAATACAATAGAGACTAAAATATTATATTACCGTTGAGTTGAGGTATATCTCCCGAGGTATTAACAATTAAGTAATTCTAATCTAAAGTTCTTGGTCTTTCATTAGAAAATTTCGCAATTCAATGAATGTTCAAATATTTTAATCAGAGGTTTGGTTGCATTTATTGATCTCCTTTTAATCCCCTTTTAATCCCATTTTAAGCAACAATTTATTTATAAATACCCCAAAGAATTGATTTGGAAATTGTTGGCTAATCACTGATTAATTGGCAATAAATTAAAGAAAAGTTGTCTTTCAATGAATTACTGTTCAAAAGATATTTTTAAAATTAGTTACTTTTAAAAACACTTAGAGCAGACATCACCGAGATCTTGAGCTCAGGGTCTATGAGCAAGGCAGTTTCAATTCTCTTCTTACTTTCAATACTGAATTACAAAATCATTTTTCTTCTGAAGACAAATATTCAAAGGACTTAATTCAGGGTATGAAACAGAATTGATCTTGATATAACTTTTGTTTCAAATATGATAGACTAACCTTCTCCTTGGTCATAATCGACCCATTGGTCAATTTTTCTGCAGCCAATATAGCTAGAGCCTTCAAACGAGTCGGTGCAGTTCTTCTGAAATTTTTCTGGGTTGGTTATGCAATCAGGATCAAAATAAGAATTGCATTCGAAACAGGATATGGGGGAGGCTTTTATAAGTTGGGAACGACTCGCTGAATGTTGAATGCCTTGGGAAACACCCGAAGATAGAGTATTGAGTGCATCCTTAGTCGAGTTGATTGTCTTCAGCCATAAGTTTGATGACAATAATTGTTCCCCATTTTTATCGACTAAACTCGAAACTAACGAGTTTTGGGCCAAACCTGCAATTCATTGAAATACAAGAATTCAAATCTCATTAAATGAGTTGCGTTTTCATTGAACTTAAAAACTGATTGATATTAAAATAAAATAAAATATTGATTTTCCACAGAATTAAGTTGTTTTCGTCAAACATAGTATCACATAATGTGATTCACTTCTTATATGTTTTGGACTATTCTTAGACCATAATCTTTTATTTGTATGTTCCTGCACACTTACCTCTTCAAAGCTTAATTCTTCGAATTCATTCACTAAATGGCGAAATTCAAATTCAAATTATTGCAACAAATTGTTAAAAAGGATAATATTTTATATAATTCTGTTCAGGATTTTCATTATTTTGTCAAATGATCCAAAAATAGAGCTCTTTTCTCAAATAATTTTCTGTTCAAATGATTTGTTTGAAGGGATGACACAAATGAGGGCTCAGAATAAAGTAAATCAACAAATTAGTTATAAATGATTTAAGGATCCATTGCTTGCCTTCTGTTTTATATGGGATTTACTTATGAGTTATACTCTCGGTATATAAACAATGAGATAATTAATTTCTTGTTTTTATTCAATACATTTCCCAAATGAATTTAAATTTCTAATTAACCAAACCTATGATTTGAACAAAGCCAAACTTATAGAAAACAGACCTTGGTACACAATTGCTTCCCAGACATCAAAATTCATATAAAAATAGAATCAAAAGAATTTTAATTGAAAACAAACATTTCAGACATATTTTTTTTAATTGGTGAATGACATGACATTCTTCTTGAGCAGTAATATTCCTCTAATATTATCATAAATATGTCATATATTCTAATATATGAAGAATTTTTCGTAATTAACTGAAAACATTTTTTACGACGATAACGTAGTTTCTCGGATTATATAATTGGTCGTCGGACCCCCGCCTCCCCTCCCTCCCTCCACAACTCTTTACTAGCAGCGAGGTTTTTGCTTTCAGGAAGGGACTTCTTTATTAGCAGCGGGAAATTTGTTTTCCTGTGCCTGGGACCCACAGACAGTGTAAAATTTATAAAATCTCACCATACGCCCCATAGATAAGAGATAATACCCAGGGATAACAAAATTTAATTGAAAATAAAATGGTTATCGTCGTCTTTATATCCTTCACTGAAGCATTTTTTATTGATTTTTTGAATACTTTTTTCATCAGAGATGAGAAGAGACCCAAGTCTTCAATAATTTAGAATTAATCAAAATTAAGTTTTGTTTGAGCAATAAATCCAATCAATTGTTGAGCTGAATATGAGATACAAAGAAGCAAGGACATTGTCACAGATCAATTATTAGTTTGATAACTTATGATATGCTCAGTCAGGTTTCAACTCAAACAGACTCTTATATTTTCAATAAAAAAATGTATATTTATTCGAAACAATTATTTCTATAAAAACTATTTTAATTAAAGAGAGAATACATTTAAATAAGGGTAACCTCTGGAACATAGAATGTCATTAATAGGAACCATCATAAGCTGAGCACTAGAACTAGCATGCTAAAATTACTTCCATAAGAAATTGAATAGTCATCAAAACTGACATAAAATAGTGGTTTCCTTCAGAATGTGACAAACATAAGAAAATTTGTAAACACAAGTGTTTATCTCAATATATGCCAACCCCTGGCCATCACTCCGTCAGTATGTGAAGCGAATAAAAATTGGTAAATAAGGCAATGAATTGCATATATTTTTTGTCACATTTCTTCTGACGATATTTGCTTTCATGAGATATGCCATGAGTTGGAAATATGGGAACGAATGATGAGTTGAATTCAATTCACTTAATTTATTGCGAATCAAAAAAGCCATTCAATACTCGATATTTGGTTTTCAATATTAAAGTTAATCAAATTTCGATATATCTATCAATTTATAAATGTTTCGAAACCAAGAGAATTCTTGTTCAGAATCATTTTATTCGACGATAACTAACTTTAAAAATGAGAATTAGCTCCAGGCAAATATTGAAATTCTGCCACACAATCAAAATGATGATTCAGAATATTTTAACCATAAGTAATCAATTGACTTAAACGAGCTTGTTCAGTCTTGAAACTGTGAAAACTTTCTATGAAATATTCAAAATATTTAATATTGTGATCTCATCTCAGATCTGGTAATTTGCCGAAAGACGAGATAAACAATGTATGCAAATATCACTTCTCGTAATCAATTGTAAGACAGTTATAAAATGTCGGTCACAGACATAAACCTGACACCAATGTCGACAATTCGAGTAAAATCTAAAGCCTGGTTGACATCACTTAGTTCTTGAATAATCAATATTTGTTTCATGAATTGCACAGAATATGAATGTCTTTGTTCTGTAAAAATTGATTTTTCGATTTAATGCTGGAATAAATGTTAGGCTTCAATGTCTCACTCTTTCTATGAATAACTTTTTCTTATTTGTCACTTAATATGAGATATTTGTGAGACTCGGTTACAAAGACAAGAAAGAAGACGAATAAAAAACAGAATTGAATTTGTTATATACCAAGTGGTGGTATATTGTATACAATCCTAACTGATTAGCGGAAGTCAATCCCAACAAAATCAATAATATTGTAATCAATTCAGGTTTTCATTATTAATAAACTGTTGGTTTTGGGATAAAAAAAAAGATTTTTACTTAAAGTAATGAATAAATGGTATTCTATGCCATAAGTATTCAGAGAAGTCTCTTAAGGATTACTATCTATAAGAGGACTAAGTATTGAATGAATTATAATTTATAAGTCATTCGTAAATATATATAAAAAATTGTGAGATTACCTCAAATATCTAATACAATGTTTTGATGGAATGATTCCTTTTTTGAAATCTTTTATAGAATTCAAAAACGACTTAAAATATAAGTTATATTTCTTTTATAACTTATAATAATTTTATTGATTTTTTAATGCATTGTTTTGTGAGAAATACAACAGTTTTCCAAAATTTTCGAACTAAATTGTCGTTTAAACCCAATTTAACCATGGTTACAAATATGATAATTCCATGTTTATTGATTGAATCTTGATCATTTCATGTAAAATCTGAGTGCGTTTTTTTATAAATAAAATAAAACATTTTATTTATCTGTCATTTGTTTTATTCTAAAATATAATAAAATAATATAGAAGTGAATACTCACTGAACAGAATTTGTTGATTTAAAAGTATTATTACAATATTTATCAAAGACCTGGAAAACAAATTTTCGTTCGCAAACATAATCAATATCTTAAAATATCTTAAAATATATTAAAAGTGAATTTATGTTACAACTGATACAAGTCTTAAGACAATTGTTATTTGCTTTACTCAAACACAAGTGGAGATCGATTGAGAACTTTGTTCTGTTATAAGTGAAAAAAAGTGTAACTAATGTGACGTAAAATTATTTTGACTTTATTTATAAATCAGCCAATCATTGAAAAGTGAATAACAATTAATTCTAATGAATTATAATTCAATAAAACACTATTTGGGCACAAAAAAGACACTTTGACTCAATGTATTAGATATAAAACAGTCTAATCTTATACCTTAACTGATCTTTATTTAAATGTGTACAAGTATATACCAAGTACATATTTTTGGTTTTGTATTCCATTTTTCAGATTCCAAACCAATACGAGTCAGTTCTCGAAGAGATACTGATATTTAATTAAAAACAGTCCACGTAATGTCTATCTTGCAATTCGGCGAAATTGCTTCTTAAGGATAACGAGTGGGAGAGTACAGCAAATTCCTGATAAATGATTCGGATAACTCACTCCAATCTATTTTGTTATTAATATTATCTCAACTTATTATTTCAGATAAGAAATGTTTATTAAGATAAGTATTTTATTTTCAATGTTTTTATAATGAATTTATGCCAAAGATTTGAATTATGGCAGACACTTGAGCAAGGTGAAAATTGATCAATGTTTTTATCTAACTGTAATGTACTTATAATCGACTTATAATCGACTTTACATTGTAATTGAAAGATGAGATTAACCAAAATTTTAGCTCACTTACTGATATTTTGATGAATTAGCCCTGAACAATAATTACAAATATCAAATATTTAAGGTAAAAGATTATTTTGGGACTTATCTCTAGTTTTTTTGGGAATGAGCTAGGTTAACTTATCTCATCGATCAAACCATTTGAAGCATTCAAATAAAATTAAAAGCTTTAAAATTATAATAAATTAGAGGATTATAAATAATTTCTCTGCAAATGTGGTTATTATTTAATTCCTAGAATTTTAGTCACAAATCTTCGTATAGTATTTCATTAGATATTTTGTTTTAGAGAAGAAGAGAATGACAGGACCTTTTCACTTGGTCATTTCACTTTTCCATTTAGTTTTGACAACAGTTATAAGCAGTGATGCCCAGGGGGTATAGCCTAAATACCTCACTCGAATTTTGGTCAAGAGGACCCCGCCGAGCGAAGTGAGGCGGCATATTTTTACCTTGATTCTCCCTCTATTTTTCCTAAGATTGAGTCCCCTATTGATTTTTAGGGGGCTTGGAAAAAATTCACCCCTCCCCTTGACCCCCCTGAGGAAAAAATTTTGTGTTAACCTCCTGACTGAAGGTGCTTGGGCATCACTTATAATCAGAATCAGAAAACTTTTGAGAACTGAAATTTCAATTTGAAGTCAACGGAGCGGACCATTGATTGTTGATATGCTTTGAAACCTCATAAAAGCCTCACTCAGTTTGAAGTAATTTTGATTTTCGGTAAATACTTCAAACTATTGCTAACAATAAAAGTGTAGACACTTGTCATCGATTCTGCGTTTATAGAGGGCTTACATCCACTGAAAGCTGACAAATAGTGACAAATTAAACTAATTTTATATATGTTTTACAAAAGATTATTATTCCATAGATTCTGAGTCTTTTGTATAACATATCAGGTGTAAAATTGCCACAATTTAACCAAGGATCAATTATTAAAATTTATACACAAGAGATATCAATTCAAAAGACATTTGAATTAATTTTTTTCCCAAAATATATTTGAATACATTTATCGTTCGTTGGATTTATTTGAATATAAAATATTTATCTTTTAAGTCAAAGGATTTCACGAATGAATTATATTATTATTAAAACAATCATTTGTTTTATATTTCGATTTTTAAAGAAAGAAATTAATTATTTTCATGCTTTCAAATAAAATATCTTTTCTGTAATAATAATTATTATGTAATCGATTTTCTCTCATCTCATATCAAATGAAATCTTTTTGATGTTTGAGTGCAAAAAATCTATAAAATAGTAATAAATATGTTCTTGGTTTTTTCAAAATAGGAATCTTTTTAACAAAAATAACAAAAATTAATAGATTTAACTTTTGAAGTAATTAAATAGAATGACTATATTTATACTAGATCAATTTTAATTTCAACTTAATTGAAATAATAATTGGAAATTGAATATTATTATAGTAAAAGACTAACACTAATAGAAATATAAATAATTGCAATTAATGTCAAAACAGGCGACAGTTCACAGAATCACAGAATCAGACAAAAGTCTTAATTAAATATTAAGACAATTTGAGTGAAACTCTTTGCCTCTTATGAGTGGCTATCAGTTTCATTGCCTCGAAATCTGTTTTGTTAGACTAAAAGCCTTATTGTCTCAGATTTTGATTACTTTTTAAAACAGAATTAATGTTTAGTGCTTTGAAAACAGCATTATATGAATTGGCGATTATTTCTCAACCATTTTGTAATTAAAATGCACTGAAAATTTAAAACAATTTGGAGTATATATGAGGCACTCCTCTTATCCAAAGGACTGATCAGTTTTGCTAGCATTACCCCGAGTGGACAGTTGGTAGGCTTCGGTACGTTCTTCGGTAACGATATATCCTTTGAGGAAATTCTTTTTGATTTCCATTTTGAACTTCGGATGGGATAACGCGTATACAAATGGGTTCATAAAAGAGGACGTCTTCGCGAACAGGCCCGGAATCATAGATGCCGTCGGTGTCAGAAGGGATTGGTCGTAGAATATTCCTATGAGTGCGACTACGGCATAGGGAGCCCAGGTCACTACCCACAGTGTGATCAAACAGAATGCAATTTTAGCTAGTTTGATTTCGTTATTTCTTTGCGATTGGAATTTGGCGAAATTGGCGTTTTCTTTACCGGTGCCCTCAGTTTTGGACTCACCGAAGACAAGTCTACTTCGTTTGACAACAAACACAATCCCGATGTAAGAGTAGATTATGATAGACATCGGCACTACAAACGCTCCGATGAAGAAAATGAAAATATAGAGTCGCGACCCGTAATCGTCGGACAAATAGTCGAACGAACAACTGGTCAAATAGCCCTCCGGTACGTATCGGTTCAATAATCCAAATAAGGGGGGCCCCGAAAACAGGAATGAATAGACCCAAACAGAAGCGCACATCCAAACCGCTATTTTGGTGGAGAGCCGAGGGTTCAGTGGGTTTGATATAACTCTGTAGCGATCGCTAGACATCAGTGCGATTGACATTATGGCTGACGTTCCGGACATTCCGCCCACAAAACCATATATTTCACAACCTTTTAACGAATAAAAAATTACTTCAGAATTGAAATTCATTTCTTATAAAAGGAGTGGCCAAAGGAATGGGCAAAAAAGTGCACTCAACCAAAATTATAATACAAATAAGTTTGTTTACAATGTAAACTTAACATGAGCAAAAATCTACGGGGAATTAGTTGATTGGTCATGAGTCATGACCAAGATCATCTTATCTAATCACATAAGAGTTTATCAAATAATTGTAGTCTAAGTCAACTCTTATATAACGTCCATATTATTCAAAGTGAATAATTCAATAGAAAAAACAATACCTTTAAAAAAGCTTAATTCAAAAATATTCAGGATCAGTTTTATGAAAGATTAAGTTGCAAAATTCTCATCCGCAACACTTCTAACATCAATATAAGTTAACATCAGAGGATATGAAGGGGGTCAGCCCAAAACCCCCTTATCATCGAAATATTTTGGAAAACCCCCTCCCAAGGACGCCCCCAAAAGCCGCCGCCATTCGCTCGTTGGAAAATGTTTTCGGTATTTTTCGATAAAGTTTGACAATTTGACCGAACACTTGATTTAAACTAAATTTAGGACAATTTAAACCGAATTAAGCCTAAAATTATCGAATTTAGTCAGAAAACGGCTCATTAGTGAAAACCATTGGCTGACTTCCTTAGGATTTTTGCCAACATTTTGGTGAAAAGGGCTACCCCTGACCCCCCCTTTAGGGGAGAAGCAGCTTGCTCACCTCTGATAATCATTTGAAATCATATAATTCCAGGATTAGGATAATCTCATTTGATTTGATGGAATAAATAATACCATAGAGTGATAGACTACAGAAGCATAACGAGTGAGGAATTTACAAATCAATTACATTAAGTTTTGTTATATAACTTATCATTGATAGAGAGACACTACAACTGTAATACCAAGTTTAATGTCATATTCAAGATTTGAATCAAAGTTAGTATAAATTATTTTTGGTGAGTGCTTTGATCAAGGTCTACTCTAAGGAATTATAAAAACAAATGAAGACTAGAAACAGAATTAATCTTTTTTAAAATTCGACAAACATTAACGAGCAAGCTAAAATTCGATATTTAATAGATATTCATTAATTTTTAAAAAATATTCATTTGGGAAATAATCAAAAATCTGGAGCCGCAGGATATGTCTGACTGTGAGAGGGAACGACTAATTTCTAAAGAGTCGTTTCCTAAAAGATTTGTGTTTAATTGGGTGTTATTTTGTAATCTCTGATTTAATGAGTGAAATCAATTGCTTTAATACATTAAATAGAATGAAATCCATTCAAAATTAATTGCACTAAACTTTAGTGATTAAAGGAATAACTCAAAGCTTTACTAATAATTAATAATTAATAGTAATAATAATATATGATTCATAGACAACGAATAATTGAGAGCATGGTGAATAATTCAAGTAAAAGCAACAAGTAAAAATTTAAATAGATAAAATGCTTTTAATTGAAAACTCACCTAATTTGCCCAAAACCGGTCCACACGAGAAACTATTTAACAAGAACATTGGAATTTTGGAGTTCATTAAAATATCAGAAAACGCCAAATTCAATAGAAACACATTTGAGGAACTCCGCAGTGATCTGCACCTAAAGGTCACAAATCAAGATTCCGTTGAATTAATTTCAACTATATTTTCAACAATTGTTTTGATTATTTATTGAATTAGATTTGATTCACAATTTAATGGATGACTTACTTGAAAAATAAATAGATCACAATACTGTTGGCGAAGAATCCGGGTAACAGAATAAATAGGTAAAGCACTCCGAGTATGTAATGTATATAACAGGCCGGGGCTTCGAATTGGAGCCAATGTATGGGAACATAGGCTTGAACTTCAGGTGAAAGAACATCACCGAAAGTGTTACCAATTCTTCTGATAAGTTCAGTGGTGTAGTCGTCATAACTCATTGAATTATTATTTGATTCGATGCTATCATTCATTTTGCGGTCAATTTGATTGACTCAACTTTTTGAATAATATCTTATTTAACAATTGGATTGATTGATAGCCGCAAACGGTTTCGGTATTCCTTTGCTATCATATAAATCAAAAGTTGATATCCACGAAAATGATAGGAAAATACAATTATTATATATTATTTAAAATAAAGTGGAGTTTAATGAATGATATTATTATTGAAGACAACATACAACAGGTTATACATAAATGTGAGACAACAGCGTATAAAATAGTTGAACAAAATAATGATCTCAAATCT
>JAQGBD010001535.1:0-15222 GCA_034698165.1 Punctoribates punctum | reverse complement strand
TTATCGACTTTTATGATCGGAACCGCTTTTATCATAAAATCCAAGAGATTTGCAGTGAATGCCATCGATATGAAAAAAGCTGATATAATCCAAGTGCCAATAATTACCTTGGTCTTCATTTTCCACATAAATTTTTGAATTGTAGCGGATAAAAGTATCTCGAAAAAGTTCCAAGAATAATTGAAAAACATTGACCAATTCCTCGTTACGAAACTCGAGGAAAATCCAAACAATATTATCATGGTGATTACGAAGATCCAGGTACTAAACTGAAACGCTCGAAAAAACTGAAACATTGGAATTGGAGCAGGGTAAAATCTTGTTCCAATTGCACCAATTCCGAGGAAATCAATGAATTCTGTTCTTTCGAAATAGAGACCAAACTTCTCTAAAATCTTGACATTCACCTCGATGAATTTTGACGGCGCAGTAAGCAGAAGCACGTTAGCTTGGTGCTTGAAAAAGCCTTCAACTGTTTCACCTGTGGCCTTGCCAATTTTGTTGATCCTTAAACTTTATGTAAATATATAAAATTATCAAGCTCAGAAATGTTTCAATTATTTATTCGATGAAATGATTTACCTGACTCTTTTCAACTTAGCTAGCTCAATAAATAGCATGAGAAGAGGGCCACAGATTTGATAGAGACCAGGGCGAAGATATTCCCTTATATTGTTTGATGTTTTAATAGTAATTATCAAGATCAAATTAAATACTCACTCGTGGTAAACAAACGGTTCATAAGGAAGTGCCTGGAGTACAAATGTAAAATTGCTAGATAACTCATTTGAAAAATTGAATATTTGGTCCGCGGTGTGAATCAGGCAGTGATTGGAAAACATTTTTGAAAATAAGGACAAACGACCAAGTATATCTCATTTAAGAAAATAAATCCTATTTATTTCTATTTTTTGAAATAAAAGTTGCTATAAAACGAGCAGGATCAATAAAGAATTGACAAATAAATTACGAAATTACGAGAATGTTGCCTTAGTTTGCCTTGATAACATATTGATCGCAATTAATAGTGTTATTCCAAAACAATTTTCAACATACTCTGTAATTATACTGAGGTTTAGCTTAATTGATTTTCAATTATCTTGGTAAATCTAGTATTTGAGATAGACTTCAGTTAGACTAATAATTCACTTTAATTCAACCTGATCAATTTGCAGATTTACATTTTCATGGGAACTGCCCCACATGTTTGAGCTTTTTCACCATGACCAATTTTTACCAATAAAATTATTTTTATTCAAAAGAAACTAAAAACAATTTCACCATGTACATAATTCAACTATTTGCTCGCCCCCTTAATTTAATCACAAGGAAATAACTCCAATGACCTTGCTCATCACTGGAATATTATCAGATTTTCGAGTGTGAATGGAAAAAATAAATAATTTCCGAAAGAAAAATGAGCAAGCTTAATAAAGATGAAATCAGTAATAGATAAAATAATTCTATAAAAGCACTCAATTCTAAAACATTGTATTCAAAAACCAAATCAGAAATTTCATCGTTAATTCTCCCAAATTGATCTCGATTAAAAAGAACTTTGTCATTTATCCACTGTGGTATATAGTCCTGTTTCACGAGTCCAAAATATCCTAGTTCAGATAAGCAATATGATCAAGCATGTTCAATTTTATTTAATCTTACATTTGATTCATATCAGCTGAAATATCTTGGTCATCATCCTTGGTCATAAAAATGAAATACGGAACAAACGAGCTACTTTCCTTTGAGATATGTAAAAGGTCAATTAACATTTCCTCATTTTTCTTGATCTTCTCTCTTCGCGGGATAGTTCGATTAAGAAGAAGACCATGTTCAATCTATCCAGGACGTATGCCGATGAGCCATTTCTTAAACCTAGGGTAATTTCGTCTAACATATTCCATAGGCATGCATTCAAAGACATAAATCACTTGACATTAGAAAAACATAAGACAATTAGGAATAGAAGATGAGGTCAAAGGGCATCTCATCTCAAAATGATGGAATAGGTTTAGTGTTTGTATTATAAGCTACTTCTGATAGAAAAATGAGTAAGGTCAAAAAATAACAGAACAACAAGAGGTAGAATATATCGATAACAGAATTCATTACTAAATGACTGAAATCGAAAACATTGTTTTCAAACTTTTCGGTGAATTTTCCAATTTTATCCCGGTTATATTCCAAAATGTCATTGTGCCATTTTGTAAAAATTCCAGACTCACGAGTTGATGCTATCCTGGTTAATTTATAAATCACAATTCAATTATGATTATTATAATTATCAAGATGAAATACTTACATTTCATTCATGGCGTCAAAAACCCATTGATCGACCTTGGTCATTACCATGAAATATGGGTCATATCCGCCACTTTCATCCGAGATGTGAATCAAATCGATTAATTTGTCCTGGTTCTCCTTGGTCTTTTCCATTTTGGAGAGCATACTTAATAGAAAAAACAAGGTTAATCGCTCCTGAACCACAGCTGATGACCCGGTCCTCAAGCCAAGAGTAATCTCCGCCAACATATTCCAAATATCATTATTATGTTTGATCTTGGTCTTAATACGTTTAGCCACATCACTGTCTGCCGAATTCGCCCATTCAGTGAGCGCGGCGTCACTTCGGGAGTAGATATTAGTGACGCTCTCCATGAGTGACAACTCTTCCAAGTTATCGACTTTTATGATCGGAACCGCTTTTATCATAAAATCCAAGAGATTTGCCGAAAATGCTATCGATATGAAAAAAGCTAATATAATCCACGTTCCAATAATAATCTTGGTCTTTATTTGCCACATAAATTTTTGAATTGTGCCTGATATTAGTATCTCAAAAAAGTTCCAAAAATAATTCGGAAACATTGACCAATTGCTTGTTATTAAACTCGAGAAAAATCCAAACAATATTATCATGGTGATTACGAAGAGCCAGGTACTTAACTGAAAGGCTCGAAAAAACTGAAACATTGGAATAGGAGCAGGGTAAAATCTTGTCCCAATTGCTCCGGTTCCCAGGAAATCAATGAACTCTGTTCTTCCGAAATAAAGACCATAGTCCTCAAAAATTTTGACATTCACCTCGATGAATTTTGACGGGGCAGTTAAAAGAAGCACATTGGCCTGGTGATTGAAAAAGCCGTCCGCTGTTTGAGCAGTGTCCTTGCCAATTTTGTTGATTTTTAGACTTTAAATATAGAAATATCTAGCTCAGAAAATTTTCAATTATTTATTTTATGAAATTATTTACCCAACTCTTTTCAACTTAGCTAGCTCAATAAACAGCATCAGAAGAGGGCCACAGATTTGATAGAGACCAGGGTGATGATATTCCCTTTATAATTTAATTTCTCATTAATAAATAACAAGATAAAATTAAATACTCACTCGTGGTAAACAAACGGCTCAAAAGGAAGAGCTTAGAGTACAAATGTAAAATTGCTAGATAACTCATTTGAAAAATTGAATATTTGGTCGGCGGTGTGAATCAGGCAATGGTTGGAAAACATTCTTGAAAATTATGACAAATGATCTTGTTTATCTCATTTAAGAAATCAAATTTATTTTATTCCTATTTATGAAATAACAGTTGCCATGAAACTAGCAGGATCAATATAAACTTGATAAATAAGTTATGCAATCACGAAAATATTGGATAAGTTTGCCTTGATAACATATTGATCGCAATTAATAATGTTTTCAAAACAATTTTCAAAATTATCTTTAATTATGCTGAGGTTTAGCTCAATTGATTTCTAATTATCTTGGTAATTTTATTAGTTGAAAAATAACACACTTAAATTCAACCTGATCAATTTTCATATTCCATTTTCATGAGAACTGCACCATGTGTTGAGCTCTTTCATCATAACTGATTTTTTTTCTAATAAAAAGATCTTTATTCAAACGAAATCAAAAACAATTTCACCATGTACATTATTCAATTATTTTTACGGCCCAATAATTTAATCACGACGAAATAACATAATTCAATTGCCCATGACCATGCTCATCAAAGGAATGTTATCAAATTTTTGCGTATAATTTGAAAAAACAAATAATTTCCGAAAGAAAAATGAGCAAGCTCAATAGAGCAGAACTCAGTAATAGATAAAAGAATTCTATGAAAGCACTCAATTCTAAAATATTGTCTTTAAATACAAGATTAGGAATGTCTTCATTCATTTCACCAAATTTATCCCGGTTATAGAGCAAAATGTTGTTCATCCATTTGGCATAGATCCCACTTTCACGAGTCCAAGATATCCTAGTTCAATTATACTAATATAAACAAGGTTATTTTATTCTAACCGAACTTACATTTGATTCATGGCATCTGAAACCCATTGGTCGACATCCTGGGTCATTGCAAGGAAGTATGGATCGTATGACTCGATATCTTTTGAGATGTATAGCGAATCGATTAACCTTGCTCCATTTTGATTGACTGACTCGGCTTCAGATATTTGACTCATCAAAAAGATCATGGCCAATCTGTCCTGGATCATTGCAGATGAACCATCATTTAAGCCTTGATAAATTTCATTGAACATGCTCTCTATATCATCGGTATATTTGAACTTGGTTCTAATTCGTTTGGCTAGGTCACTTTCTGACGACTGCGCCCATACTGTGAATAAATAATCACTTCGGGTATAGATTTTTGTGATTCTCTCGGTTTGTGACAACTCTTCCAAGTTATCGATTTTTATGATCGGAACCGCTTTTATCATAAAATCCAAGAGATTTGCTGTAAAAGCATTGGATAAGAAAAACGCAGAAATCATCCAGGTCCCAATAATAACCCTGGTCTTGACTTTCAACATAAATTTCTGGATTGTGCCCGACATCAATATCTCAAAGAAATTCCAGGTATAGTTCAAATACATTTTCCAATTGCGGGTAAGAATAACCGAGACTATGCCAAAGATGAAAATCATCAAGATGATAAAGAGCCAGGCTCTAAATTGGAATGCGCGGAAAAATTGAAACAGCGGTATATGAGCAGGGTAAGGCTTAGATGCAACCGATCCGGTATCGAAAAAATCAATGAATTCCGTGCTCTTGAATAAAAGACCAAGAGCCTCCAACTGTTTGATATTTTTCTCCATCAATAGAGCAGAAGCCGGCAATAATAGTACATTAGCTTGGTAAGTGAAAAATCCATCAATTGTGCCGGCTGTGTCATACACAGCTTGGTTAATTTTAAAACTTATTGAAAAACAAATTGAGTACCTTGGTTCTAGTATTTATCTTGATAAATTGTTTTACCTGATCTTTAACAATTTAGCCAGCTCAATAAATAACATCACAATTGGCCCGCATAATTCAAATTGACCTTGGACATGATATTCGCTAATGTGGGAATTAGATTTTAGTTTTAAAATGTCAAGATCAATTTATTTCTTACCGATGATAAACATAAGGCATAAAATGAGCTGGTTGAAGAATAAATGTAAAGTTGCTTGATAAACCATTGGAATAATTGAATAATTGGTCGTCAGTGTGTGTCAGGCAATGATTTGAAGCCATATTTGAACTTGGTAGAATTGTCGAGGTATTCAAGTAGAAATAGCTCTGGATAAAAGTAAAATTGTTTTGTCTAGATTGTTTCTAATCTAACTAGCAACACCTAGGTTGCTAGGACGTGCCCGCATTAAATCGGAAGTTAGCATGTTGATCTTGGTTTGATTTATTCAAATGATATTCTACCCGGCTCAATAATAGATTATTAATCGATAATTTGGCGCGTGTATCAAGATAAAACAACAGGATATTTTACAAGAATACAAAGTAGCTCGGTAATTCGCCAAAAATGTGTGACAAGTTTCAGGGTCAGTCGCTTTAATCCTCATTTTTCTAATTTCAATTCCAACTACTTTTCCATGAATAATTTAATTTTGTTTGTGTTAACTAGGTGAATAAGCGTCAGTCTTGGGATCAAATAATGTATACTTGTTATTCAAAAACTTGTCACGGTAATTTATTTAATGTAAACATATATTTTAGTGTCAAATATTGGAATAAAATTAGATTTTCTTTGACTATAGAAAAACCAAATTAATTCCGATATAAATGTGAGCAAGGTAACCCAATAATTGAATAACAAGAGGTAGAATATGTCCAATAAAATACTCATTTCTAAAACATTGTATTCAAAAACAAGATCCGGAATTTCATCATTAATTCTCCTAATTTTATCTCGATTAAAAACAACTATATCATTTATCCACTTGGTATATAGTCCTGTTTCACGAGTCCAAGATATCCTAGTTCAAATAAACAATATGAGCATGCATATTCAATTCTAAATCATCTTACATTTGATTTATATCAGCTGAAATCTGCTGACCGACATCCTTGGTCATAAAAATGAAGTACGGAACAAATGTGCTGCTTTCCTTTGAGATATGTAGAAGGTCTATTAACCTTTCTTCGTTTTGCTTGATCTTCTCTCTCCGGGATAGTTCACTTAAGAAAAAGATCATGTTCAATCTATCCAAAACGTATGCTGATGAGCCATTTCTTAAACCAAGAGTAATTTCATCAAGCATGTTCCATATATTATCGTCAGTATATTTGAATTTTTTTCTTATGCGCCTAGCTAGATCACTTTGTGTAGAAAGAGCCCACTCCACTAATGCGGCGTCACTTCGTGTGAATAAATTAGTGACGCTCTCCTTGAGTGACAACTCTTCCAAGTTATCGACTTTTATGATCGGAACCGCTTTTATCATAAAATCCAAGAGATTTGCCGAAAATGCTATCGATATGAAAAAGGCTGATATAAGCCAAGACCCTAGAAGTACCCTGGTATTCATCTTCAACATGATTTTTTGAATTGTTCTCGATATTATTATCTCAAAGAAGTTCCATGTATAGTTGAACAACATGGTTAAATTTTTGTTAATTATCACAGAGACAAAACCAAAATTCACAATCAACAGAATAATAAATACCCAGGTACTTATTGTGAATGCGCGAAAAAATTCAAGCATAGGAATTTCAGCTGGATAGAACCTTGTTGCCACACTGCTTACATCAAGGTAATCTACATATTCTGTGCGTTGGATTGATAGACCTAGAAACTCTAACTGCTTTTTCTTGGTTTCAATAAATTCAGCAGGGGCAGTCACTAGAAGAACGTTAGCATGGTAAGTGAAGAAGCCATCAACTGTTGTGGCCGCGTCTCTTGCAACTTGGTTAATTTTTAATCTTGGTAAAAATTTAATGAATAATTCTTAATTTAGCTAGTTAATTATTTTACCTTAATTTTTTTAATTTAACCAGCTCTATGAATAGCATGAGTAACGGTCCACATGTTTCAAATTGATCCTGGTCACCAAACTGACTTTTAATTTATTCAAAATTAAATTTAAAATTTGCAAGATCAATTTTAACCCTCACCGACTGTGAACATAAGGCTCATAATGTAGTGGTTGAAGAATAAATGTAAAGTTGCTTGATAATTGATCAGAAAAATTAAATACTTGATCAACCGTATGTACTAGGCAATGATTCGAATACATGCTTGTACAAATAGTTCAGCAAACTAGCTAGAATATTAATAGTTTGAAAGATATTTCTAAAATTCAGTAATTGATCTTGTTGATTAGTAATATAAACTAGGAGATAATATTTTGATCAATTTCTGGAAATTATATATACTTCAAAAAATATTCAATTAAAAATGATCTAGACTCTTCGAAAATTATGTAAACCATTTGTATTCAGCTTGATTATTATGTATGTAAATCACCTTGTTTTCATTTGATTTTTGAAAATATGTGCAAATTAAATATCAATTTTATGATCGATATTCTATTGAAAAACAATAATTTCCAAGGTAAAAAAATTCAGAGTATTCAGGGTGTTGAAAACTACCATGACCATCATTGATAGATAATGGGAGGGGGTGGAGGTCTGGATAACCGTGTTACATTCTCATCAACAAAATATTCGACAGAAAAAATTATCTTGGTCTTATCTTAAATTCCGTGTGTTGTCTGTCCCTGATTACCATGCAATTATTTTTCTTGATAATAAATTGTAAATGAAATTCGATATTTATTGGGTATAATTAATTCTCAAAATAATTATAAAATGAACATGCTACGATAATTATATACATTGTAGTTGTAATTGTATAATTACTGAATGTACTAGCTAAAATAGTAAACAAGTTCATGGCTGTTTATATTTTATCATTGATCGTGATTTAAATGTTGAGGGTTATGAAGATAACCAAGTTATTTATTAATACATCTTGTGAAAATGAACCAGTAGAATCAGAAAATTGTATCTTGGTAATTACTTAAAGATAAACATAAATTTTTGTTTCAAATAACGGCTGAGAATTTGTTTTTCTTATATTAAGGTAAAAACGAATTAATTCTGACATAAATATGAGCATGGTCAACATGTTACAGAACAAAAAGAGGTAAAAGATATCGAAAACACTACTCATTTCTAAATCGCTAAAATCGAAAACAGAGTTTTTAATCTTCTCTATGAATTTTCCAATTTTATCTCGGTTATATTCCAAAACATCAGTCTTCCATTTGGTGAATATTCCAGATTCACGAGTCCATGATATCCTGGTTAATTTGTGATACAAATATAAATTTTTTGTGTGGAATTAACCAAGTTCAACTTACATTAGGTTCATGTCGTCAAAAACCCATTGATCAACCTTGGTCATCACAATGAAATAGGGGTCATATCCGCCACTTTCTTCCGAGATGTGTATCAAATCGATTAACTTTTCCTGGTTTGCCTTGATCAATTCCATTTTGGAGAGCAGGCTCAATAAAAATTGCATGGTGAACCTTTCCTGAACCAGAGCTGATGATCCGTTCCTTAAGCCAAGAGTCATTTCACCAATGAATTCCCAGAATTCATCATTAAATTTGATCTTGCTCCTGATTCGTTTGGCCACATCACTGTCTGCCGACTTCGCCCATTCCGTGAACGCGGCGTCACTTCGGGCGTAGATATTAGTGACGCTCTCCATGAGTGACAACTCTTCCAAGTTATCGACTTTTATGATCGGAACCGCTTTTATCATAAAATCCAAGAGATTTGCCGAAAATGCTATCGATATGAAAAAGGCTGATATAAGCCAAGTGGCGACAATAATCTTGGCCTTTCGTTTCCACAGATATTTTTTAATTGTTCCCGATATTAGTATCTCGAAAAGATTCCAGGTATAATTGAAAAACATTGTCCAATTCTCTGTAATTTTACTAGATAAAAGTCCAAAATGTATTATCATCAGGATGACTAAAAGCCAGGTACTTAATTGAAATACTCGGAAAAACTGAAACATTGGAATTGGAGCAGGGTAGAATTTACTTCCAACCACACCATTATCAAGAACATCTATAAATTCTGTTCTTTGGAAATGAATGCCATATTTGTCCAAAATCTTCATGTTAACTTCAATGAATTTAGCAGGGGCACCCACCAGAAGCGTGTTTGCTTGGTATTTGATAAAACCTGCTATCACTTGAGCCGTGTCCTTGGTGCATTTGTTAATTTTCATGCTTTTAAAATGAAATTAATCTAAATTCGAGTTCAATAAATTGATTTACCTTATTCTTTTGAGCTTAGCTAGCTCAATATATAGCATGAGTAAAGGTCCACAGACTTGGTATAATCCAGGTCCAAGATATTCACTTTTTCAAACAAAAAGATCAAATAAATACAGTCTATTCCCGTTAAGAGAAATACATATAAGTTACCATGGTCTAAATATAGCAAGAACATTATGACTACCTACAGAGTGGTTTTATTAGCATTATAATTTCAAAGTAACTTGATAATATTATGTGTGAGCAAGGGAATTTCCAATTAAATACAGTTTAAGGAAAGACAGTACTCACTCGTGATAAACAATTGGATGATAGTAAAGTGGCTGTAGAATGAGTGTAAAATTGCTAGATAACTCATTGGAAAATTGGAATTTTTGGTCCGCAGTGTGTATCAGGCAATGGTTGGAAAACATACTTAAAATTAGCAAGATTAAAAGTGTCTATTTATCAAGAATACAGGAATATTCAAAAGTAAGAGCCAGCTTCAGTCAAATGATGCCTTGATCATATTCAATATGTAATTTATAATAAATTCAACTTTTGAAAAAAGCTATCAAATTTTTACATGATTATAGTTTAGATGAATTGATTTTCAATTATCTTGGGTATTATTAGCTTCAAATTTCATGCTTTGAAATCTAATCGAAGAAGTTATCATGCAAATTGCAGGTTATCACTGATAAATTATCTGTGTCATTTAAATTTAAATGAGTGGTATTCGCATAACTCACATTGTTAACTGAAATAATCTTGTCAACAAAAATCAATATTATTATAATAATTGATCTTGTTCCAATTATTTGAATTTTGAATACATTTATTTAATGTAATTGATTTTATCAAGATAATCAGCAAAAATAATAGTTGGAATGAGATGGCAAGACAATTCTTATAAAAATATGAGCAAGATTAAAATACTTTGGAAATTATTCCTCTTAAGTAATGACTTAAGGAAAGGGTTTTCCTTTGAAATAAATCATTTATTTCTCTCTTTTTTGCAAAAATGAATAAAATATTCGTAAAAATAAACAAAAAATGCAAACAAATGCCCACAAAATAGAATAATCAAATATAAAACAAAATGACCAAGCTCAAACAATCGCTGTTCATTTTTAATCTCTTCCAGAATGGGTTTAGTGAGGTTACTTTTGACCCTGAGCCAAAATTCCGATATTCCACTGGAGACCAGATTTTCAAATCTATTTTATGAGATTTTTTTTTTTAAAAATTAATTTCTATTAGAATTCAATTCTGTTTACATTCTATTGAACTCTGACTTCAAGGGAAACCCCTTTCGGTAACCAAAACATAATAAGTCTGACCAAAAAGTTGAGGCCTCACCCGATGGGGGCAAATGAAAGGAGTGTCGGCCGTTGATAGTGAGAAAGTCGACGATGCGCTGTCTATTCAGGATTATCGCTGAACTACCCTTTCCTTTGATGAGCATTTGGAGCGCCATTTGAGTGCCACTCACAGGTATGGCCTCTTCACCTATGACTCGGAGCCCACGAATAGGTGAACTCTAAATAATATCAAATATTTTCAATACAACAATATCAGGGATGTGCTAGGTCAGGGAACTTAGTGGGCGTGTCTGTACCTTTAGGAGGGCGTGATTGCTGCCCCCGCCCACAATATAGATCTTCATCTGAGACGCCTTTTGGGTAAACTCTTCCACTGTGTTAATGGTGTGCACTTTGGAGGGTATGACCATAAAAGAGTATAAACAGTTGGTGTAAATCAGGACCAGGTTTGAAACACAAATAATCCAGGTATAGAGGGTTAGATACTCGAACCGGCTATTTGTGTCTACCCTTGGTATCGATTGGGCAAAAAATATTCTCAACAAATCCAAGAAAGTATTGACCCGAGGCTTGAGAACAGAATAAATAGAGAACACGACTAAAAGCGATACGAATATTGAGATCCAAATATTGACATCAAATACGTTATACACGAAAGAAGTGCTTTTCTCGGACCTGTGCTGAGGCGGAGATGTGGCGAATGTGATGGATGCTATTCTGTGCGGATAGGAAAAGTCAATCGCTTTCCAGCGTTCGTATGTCATGGTCATTTCAGTGATTGTCATGTCAGCTTTCTGAAATAATTATGATCATGATAATTCTGTATTTGTGTTTTTAATTCACCCTTCCCGTCAAGAGTCCAAACATCCCTGTCCAACTATTATTATCCTCGAGCATAATACCCCACTTTGTAGCGCAGGTAAGCAGGGTACTGAAGTTCAATTTTTTACCCAAAACATCCAGGCGTTTGAGTATCATTTGTTGAGTAAAACTCAAGTGACCTATCTCATTCTTGTCAATAAAATAGGTAAACATGAAAATTCTGAAAATTATCTGGTTCTTACCTCGGCGACGACAATTTTAACCTGGATTCCATTCATATCGACCATTATTACAGGCGTATTTGCAAGATTAAAATTCCTTTCTATTTGAATGTTATTTGTTTTGATTATTTCTGTTTTTGTTGACTCTTGGCAAACAAAAAACGCTTTTAGTTGTTATTACTTTTTGATTAAATGAAAGTTCTAGGTGATTTTAATGGAAACCTTTCTGATGATATACCAGGTAAGCTTAAACAATCATATATTTTATTTTAACTAGGTTTAAAATATTGAATCTTTTTATTGGGAGCATTTAGGAAGGTTAGCTAGAACAGTTTATTTTATTTTTTAGTTCATCTTGCAATTTTTCTTTTATTCAAAAGAAGAGAATTTAATTCCAAACGATTTTATTCTTGGAATCTATTAAACTAAGAGACAGTCCACTGATTGTCAACTTTTCTGCGTTTGAATCATATTTTGTGGAAACCCTTCGATCGTTGACTGAAACAGAATTTGGTTTAGTCTTTAGGCCTAAAACCAGGATATTATCCAAAATAATATTTTGTTTGTAGTTATGATGAATGACATCAGTGGTAAGCGTTCCCTAAAATGAAAAAATTAAATTCAATACTCTTGGTATTTCATCAGAAAATAGTTTACATTTTTCGCAACGAATGATATCAGAGAATATGTTTGAGTTTGGATGGGGTCGAGTGAGTCCCCGTCGTCCCAATACAAGTGACCCGAGGCTGTGCTCATTTGATCAAGGGCCACTATTATTGAGAAATTCTCCTTTCTCATTTGGGTTGTTGTTTGTTTGGGGGGTAAAATCGGGATTATATGTCCCCCTCTTATAACAGTATTTATTTTACCGATGGGTGCATCCAATTCAAGGAACTGACCCTTACTTTCAAAAGGCTTTGAATTCAGGTCCAGAGAATAGGGATACCAACGGCCAGAAGGAAGGTAGGCGTTCACCTTGCTCTGTTTAGGTTTGATGACCGGGATCACCATAAACGCCTTTCCCCACATGAATTGGCTCTCGGATATGGATCCGTAGGTATTGTTATCGTTGGGGAATTCAAAAAACACGGGTCTGACCACAGTATCGGCTCTGGACTCAGCAAAATAGAAGAGTGTATACAAATACGGCAGAAGTGAGTACCGAAGACTCAGCGCATTCTTGGCCGCCATGACAACAGTCGAGCCTAAAGCAACTGGATCCTGGTCCAATTTCTTTGTGTTGTGGTTTCTTTTAAATAGAAAAAATAAGCTTGAACATATAGTTTGCAGTGTTTACCTTGAAAAGGGGAAAAAGGCCCCGATTTCGAGCCAACGACTACACAATTCTTGAAAGTGTGAGTCATTCTGTGCTGAGCCCCTAAACCCACAAATGTCTCCTCCGACTAATGGTATGCCAAACATATTGAAGTTCATTATTGCTGTCAATCAAATTATTTATTAATTATTGAATATTTTATAAATGATCAGGTACATGGAATGTCCCAGGCCATTTCAGCGTATGTCGTATCTGTGTCACCGTTCCAATGGCCGCCATATTTTCCTAGACCTGGGGAACTGGCCCGGGATATGATAAATGGTCTCTTTTTGCGGATTTCACGTAAGGCACTGCCATTTGAAATATTGGTGAATAAAATGGACAATAAGTGGAAATACCTACAAATCAGTGGCAATCGCTTCATAGTGTGCGTACAAATTGTGGACATCGTAGTGAACACCCGCGTAATGCTTTGCACTCATACACAGGGTGTTCGTTTGCAAGGGCCTTTTCCCAGGAATATAGGGAGGAGTCTCAAGAGAATTATTCTTTGGACAACCCTCCGATGATCCAGCAACAAAGTTCCACATCTCATTAAAATCATTCCACGAGCCGTCAAACGGAACCATTTTGTGAAAATTCTTGAACTGTTGGGTCCAATAGAGTGTAGCCGACGGGTGCGAGAAGTCTGGCCAAACGGTTTTCCCGCTTTTATTCCAACACTTTCCGACCAGTATTTTATTCGAGGCATTCTTTATGAAAATATCCAGTTTGACGCCATCATCATAAGCTGGGTAAGTGCCTAGATTAAAATTTAATTAATTTTTGTATTAAAATGACCAGGAATATTTTATAGGAAGCCAGGTCTTTTGTCCATGCTCAATTTATAAATTTTAACATAAGGGCTCTCCCTTATCACTCTCAATGGTCTTGGACCTAGTTCCTTCAGGCAAAAAAATTATACTAGATTAAATTTGTTGATTATTTACCAGATTTTTGTCCAGCATCAATACCAGGGTCAATTATGGGCACGTAATGCATCCCTTTTTCGTGTAAATGGCGGACAAAATCGGCAAAACCTCCAAATGTTTTGTTATCGACAGTAAAGTCATTAAAGTCAGTCATATATTCCTTTGCATTCCACTGAACATCAAAAGGAATTCCCGACTCAATGGTTCTCTGAGTGATCTTTATCTGGTCGTCGAGAGTGCGGGGTGAGGGACAGCACCTGCACTGGTGGTAGCCTAGGCTCCAAAAGGGAGGAATACTTGGCTTTCCAATTAAGTTAATATATTCTCGAACCGCTTCATCGGGTTTGGGGCCCATGAATACAAAAATGTCCAAGATGCCTCCGATGGGCCTCCATGTGATGGCTGGCTCGGGTTGGAGCAGCACATCCATTGCATTGGTGTTGTGTAAAAAGACCCCGTTACTATGACCCTGGTCGCCCTCCACATTCAAGTAGAAGGGATGGCTTCCGTATAAGTTGACCCCATCTGGCACTCGACCGTAAATTCCGTAATTGAACAGGGTGTATATTTTCCAATCGCTGGCCTTAAGAAAGCCGGCCTTATGTTCGCCCAAACCATAGATTCTGTTCGAAGGGAGGGTTGTCTTCATTTGAATGAATTGATCGGAAAATATAAGTTTAGTTAATTCTGTTCTGAATATAATCCTTTTGTTTGTCTTTCTTTGAATTGTGAGCACACCTTAAGAGAACAGCATAAAAATGTTTAAAAGTGGTCTCTTTAAGAGCTATAAAATACCATTTTGGTCGACACTGACGTCGTAGAGGGGATTGAATGCAACGGGAAATTCAGGTAAATTCAGTTGAGGTAACGGCGGTTCATATCTGGCATTGTTTTCGTCGATTATTTTGATTCTTAGAGACCTGTCGTTGAGGAAAGTGATGCCAATTGACACGTCTTTGACATCTCGAGGAAAGCCGGACCCTATCTGTCGCTCCAATTTGATCAGAATGTGAGAGAAGTCTCTTTTTGTTT
>JAQGBD010001534.1:0-15229 GCA_034698165.1 Punctoribates punctum | reverse complement strand
TTACAGTATTCAAAAATAAACTATTTAAACAAACTTGCATAATTATTAAGGAGATATATTTGATAAGAAAATTGGAAAAAGTATTAGAATTCAATAATTTTAGTGATTACTCACTTGAAATTTCAAATCTTTAATTCAGTGAACAAGATTAAAATTAATTATTTCAAATAGTTAAATTTAACATTAAATCAAATTTTTAACTAGTTGATATGTCGTCAAAATGGATTGATTTTTTCAAACGTCATTCTAGAAAGATCAATTTTAAAATTCTAATAACTCTGTGCTCTGCCAAAGTTACCAAGTAAAATTTTCAGAATAATATTTTCATATTCTAAATATTAGTTTACAGTATTTAAGCAAAATTCTTATCACTTTCTGTTGAAAATAGAATATAAGAAACTTCTTTCATAA
Source organism: Punctoribates punctum (assembly GCA_034698165.1). Lineage (NCBI taxonomy): Eukaryota > Metazoa > Arthropoda > Arachnida > Sarcoptiformes > Punctoribatidae > Punctoribates > Punctoribates punctum. The sequence continues at coordinate 14,818 of JAQGBD010001534.1, read as the reverse complement.
ACGGCACAAATATTGCCTAGATAACATTATTCATAAATTTATAAATAAATACTTATAATCTGCTTCATGGGGCAACACCAAGATTGAACAAGATGAAAAATTGTGGTCTTTAATGAGCTAGATGTGAGCCTGTTCTAGGTAAATTCCAATACAAATGATGATAAAATATGGCTACTTTGAAAAAAATGATCGTGCAATCGAAATATCGTTACTCGGGATGTCATAGTAGTTAACCCACACACTTGATCATTTACCTTTCTTATCAAAAAATAACCTTTTATTTGATCTTGATAAAAATTATCAACACTTCCTTAGAAAAATCTGTGGGAAAACATCAGTCGATTTCTATTCAGGATTAAATTAAAATAATTATTATTGAAAGGGTTAACACAATAACAATGTATTCAACCAGGTTTTGTCTCATTATTTTGGTCACAATGGGTAAGTTCTGTATTCAATTTTCATCTTGCATACTTTTCAATATTATTGTCTTCATTTCATTGCAATAAATGAATGATCTTGCTAATAGTTGGCAGAGAACTGATGGCACAGGAATTAGGTTCTGAAGACATTAAGCCATTCGTTGAAATTCTCCGCAAAAACCTATTTGACCTAGATGCAAACATTAAACTCTACAGGTTGGAGGCCAATAGCCTTACTGTGAATAAAATTTGGCAAGGTAATTGGGAGAATATCAATAAACTACACAAAAGAATCACGGACATTTATCGCACTGAAACAACTTTAAAAGAGGCCCTGGTCATTCTGGAAACTCAATTTCACCCTGATAGTTCTATTGAGGAATTGTCGAAACTCTCTAAGAAAATTCGAGAGACAAATCCGGAGTTCACCAAAATAAGCAAGGACCTAATGAAAAGAGTAAAGGCCTATACACAGAAATTGAATGACCTGGACAAGTTTCTCAATGGGGATAAAGCGATGGAATTCAACTCAACTTTAATAATAAATAATATTTAACCAAATGTATCATAATTGTGCTTAAAATTGAATTAGTTTGATAATTTTACCTTTGTTCTTTTCTAATATTTAATCGAGATCAAGAAAAGAATTGTAACTTGTACAATTTTCACTATAAACTGTAGAAGCCTTTAGAAAGAACATTAAAAATATATCCATATTTCGATATAAACTTTTGGTTTGTTTTGGTCCTGGGATAATTTCGTTAAATAATAATTTATGCTTTATGTTTATCAGGTTGAATTAAATCAAAAATAAATACGGATAAATTTCTTAGTATAAATTGGTACATGGCACACCACCACTATCTTATTTAAGTTGAGTATTTGTAACTATTTCTCAAATTTTGGACAGATTTTGAGGGAAAAGAAATAAACGGCGTTTGTCTTAACCAAGGTATAATTTTTTAATTCCAAGTTTATTTTTTATTAGTTGATGATTAACATTACAGTCTTATAATGAGAAATATACAGAGCAAGCTCAATTTGAAATACAAGATGAATTTTTAAAAAAATTTATAAATACTAAGAAACCAACTGGTAAATAAAATAGCCATCAAATATTTTAAAATAACTAGAGTAAAGTTACAGTGCAACAAACCGGAAGTTAACCTAAATAACCAAGGACCTCAGCAAGAGAGTGAGCGCTTATACACAGAAATTGAATGACCTGGATAAATATCTCAATTGAGATAAAGTGATGGAAGTCAACTTAACTTTTATAATAAATTATATTTAACAAGATCTAATATAATTGATTTCGTGGCAAATGTTATAAACATTTTTGAGATTTTAACCAAGATTATTAATTTTTAATTCTTGGTTATATTTTATTAGTTGGTAATTAAAATTACAGTTTGATAATGTGAAATCTACAGACCGTGTTAGATTTGAAATACAAAATTAAATAAGCTTTGTTTCATTTCAATTGATAAATAAAATAACCTAGTCAAATATTTTAAAACAACTAAAATAAAGAAACATTTTTTTGCGCAATAACATTTTAATTTTTCCATTTGCATTTCAACCTGGTCATTTTCCAACTCTTCAAACATTGCCAAAACTGTTTTCTGAATGTTTTACTTAACCAGAAATAAATAATCGGATGAAATAAACCACTCATAAGATATAAGTAGTAATACATCCAATAGCTGTATGTCATCGAACATGGGTTCCCATCATTATCACCTTGCTCACTCAGGTTATAAATGAGCTTTTTAACCGTGTCCATGTGAAATGAGGTGTTCATTGCGATGAAAATAACAAATATCGAGGTCAGTCTCCATATGATTGTAGACTTGTATGTCTCTGACTCTGTTATTCTTTGGTAGTTGAAAATGAGCTTGATAATCAACTTGGTGGTGAAAAAAAGGATTGCAAGAGACGGCAATAAATACTGAACAATGACCCGGATCACTAATGAGATGTCCATGAATAGAATGTTATCAAATGCTGGGATATTGTACTCAAAATAAGAGCAAATAAATGAAGAATTTTTGTATTTATAATAAAAGACTTCGTTTTTGACAACAAAAGGGACCGAAAGGACAGCACTTGTTATCCATATTCCAGACATCAATATCTTGGTATTGATTTTGTCCATTGGGTTGGTGTCCATGTCGTACATGACCCGGGTTAGTCCAAAATATTGATCGCAGGATAAGAATGTCATTGTTATAGATATTACATAAAGGGAAAGGGCGTCCAAATAGAAGCCAATAGACTGAATGACCAGGATAACTGTTGAATTCACATCAATCAGCAGAGGAATCAAGATGAAAAATGGTACAGATGTTTCCAAGATCATAATTAGGGCACAATAAGCAATGTTAACCATCAATAGTCTTGGTCTTCGGCTCCTGTTATTCGAGTTTTCACTACTCGACTTTGAAATAACGATAATTATTATAATGTTTGAAATGACCGAGATAAACTGAATAACAATCAAAATTATGAGTATGGAAAGTTCAAAATTGTTCAAATAAATAATGACGTCCTCGGAAGTGACCATGATCAAATTATATCAGTTTATTTCCGTTAAAATATATTTTGTTGTATTCATTCACACCTTTTAATCAATTGAAACTCAAATCAAAACTAAATGTTTTCAAAGTCGCAAACTTTGATCACTTGATGTTATCAGTGAATTATTTGTTTGTTTGTCACTAAATAAACAAGCACATTTCATAATAAACTGTGTAATTACGGATTAATCGCCAATTTAACCTGGAGTGTTTTGTTTATTCTGTTCTAAAAAACCAATTTTTATTACTCTCGTCAGAAGGATAATGAATTAAATTAGTGTTTTCCGGGGATTTTCTGAAAATAAACTTGCATCAACTATCCAGGAACAAGTTGTAAATTAGCCAAATTAAAATAGCCGTGCTAATATTGTTCAAGTATAATTTGGAAACAAAAATATAATTGTGTTCCATTAAATAAATTTTCGTCGAATTTATTTTTCTACCAAGTTATAATTAACTATTACAGTATGATTATTCTGTTTTGAATTTATATATTACAGCTTGATAAAATCTTGTAAATAATTTTCAGTTATGGAAATTTTAATAATTATCTAAATAAGTGAGCTAGTTAAAAAATAAAAAGAGTATTAATGTTTTTAAAAATGAACCTTGGTTGTTCTTGTTAATTTCAAACATAATCTTCAGACAAATGTAATCAAATTAATAATATAATCAAGGTAAAACACACTTTAGTCTTTTCTAAATGTTTTTAATGTTTTATCAATAATTTGTGTCAAATAATGAAATAAACAAATTATTGATAAATCCATACAAACATTGAACAGAACAGAGGACAGCCTTCTTATAGTCTGTGCTCTCATTAAATTCATTCATTAATTTGACTCATCTTTTGATAGATTAGAAAAATTATTTCAATGAATGAATAATGAAAATTCAATTCAATATTTGCGTTTTAACCAGGTTACTTTCTGTTCTTGGTGTTTTTTCGAGTGAAGAAGTGATAGATGCAAGTGAAGTTTTGAGTGAAAATTGTACCCATACATTACATAGGTACAACAATGATTTGGATGAGTGCAAACAGAATAGCCTTAATAGGTGGGATTCAAAAGCCTTGAAAGCAGGCTTACCCAAGGAGGGTATAGCCCGGCATACCCCCTGAGGCCGAAAACTTTGAAAATACCCCCCCCTGAAATTTTGTCGGCGGAGCCGACAAAATGGCCGCCGGAGGCGAAAAATTGTGTTTTTAGGTGCAAAATGCACCCTCCCTTAGACCCCCCCTGAATTTTTTTTTTGAAAAAAGCTTAAGACACACCCCTAATACCCCCATGAAAAAAAGCTTGGGTAAGCCTGCTTGAAAGTGAGCAAGGTGAAGTCGAAGTGCTGTCATGGCTGGGATTTAATTGATTGCAATGAAAAGTTTGTCAAGGTAAACGATTCTTGCTTGTTTTTGCCAAAATTATAATTATTTGAAAATTGAACAATTCAAAAAATAACCTTGAACTTTGTTAGTTGCATTGCAACGGCACAGATATCGTGAACTTGCACAATTAATATTTGCCGTTCATCAATGACAACGATGAGATATGTACCCAGTACAGATACTATCATATTCAATGCACAATCTCAAATAAAGAGATTGACCCAGATACAGCAGAGGAAGACTAATTACCAAGATAATTGAGGCATCAGAAGAATGTCAAGATAGAGTGAGAGAAGCCTAGGAATTTTGCCAAGATGAATTTGGAAAAATATTTACCACTACTAGTGCAGTTCTCACCGATTTTCTGATGGGTTCCATTATTTTTCAAATCTTCTTGGTTATATCCAGACTCCCAGGCAATCTTCTTCTGGCACCTTGCTGATTCTTTCTCAGCTTTATCTTGGCAAGCCAATAAAGGATCTGGAAAAGGACAGGGATAGCGGGGAGTGACTGTATTTTGCGAAACTACTCACTCGAAACGCATCGTCGCAAAAATTCTTTCATAAATCGCTATTTTTATTGACTCTGTGCCCGAATGTCGAGCACTTGACTCACATCTTCTTATGGCTGGCTTTTGATGAGAGGAACGGATAATAAAAACTGCTATCGTTTTGACGGATCCCTTGACGTAAAAGCAAAACAAACATATCGTTTGCCAGAAAAGAGAAAACTGTTTATTATTTTCACTTTTGGACATTAGTTTTGAAAACTGTTTTCAATTAAGTGCAAGAATTTTGATGAATCGCTGACTTTAAGACTGACTTTAAGAGAGTTCATTTTGTTTTTATTGGACTTTTAGTATTTTTACCCTAGCCTAAATGTGCTTTTTCAATTTTATGAACTGTAATATAAATTGAGCTTTCTATTATAAATAGCCAGGTTATTGAAATGATAAAAATTGGGACAAATTTTACAGATGGTTTTTAAATTGATTCTAAACAAAAACCACCAGGGTATACAAAATCATGCTTGCTCAATAATTACTGAATAATAATTTGAGCTTTATAATAAATAGCCAGATAATACATTATTGTATGTAATTAATATATTTTCAGTTATATTGAAATAACACATTAAAAACAACCCAGGTTCAGTCCCAGCAAAATCATATAAAAGCTTACAGTTTACAGTTTTTGTTCTTGATATTTTAATATATTTATCAAATTAAAAAAAATACTAGTTTACATCAATTTAGTTAAATCTTTTTTTTCACAACAAATTATCGCGATAAACCTTGATCAGTTTTACCAAGTTGGAAAAATTCAAATGAATCAGATTTTTGGTAACAAATCATTTGTCATCAGTGCTAATGATTATAACATCACATTCCTTGGTCATATATTTTACAAAAATCTATTATTATTTGTTGATAAATTATGTTTAAATTACAGCTAGCACAATTAATCAAATTTTATTCAATATTAAATCCAGTAAGGTGAGAAAATAAAAATTCATGTGCTTTTTAAAGCACGTACACAAATGTTTAGACCAGACATCGCCAAGCGGGGGGGGGGGAAGGGGGTATATCCGAAACCCCTGAGCACTTATTTTGAAAAAGGTTATTTATCTATCAAGTACAACTTATTTTTCATTCGATTAAACTCAAAAGTTATTCTTATAATGCAATAAATTGTGCTCGTCTCAAAAGCTGTAACAAGATTATTTCATGTTGAAAAAATTACACGTTCAAAATTATTTTATTTAATTCTGCATGGAACACAAAATACATTCAAAAAATAAATTATCTTGTTTAAGTCACAGCTTGTGTCATATTCAATACCCTTACAACTTTCCCTGTACTGATCCAGGCACACTTTTTATTTCCATTGCTTTGAACTTGATTTTCATCTTGGCATCAAAATCAATGACACGGTAGTTCCTGAGCTCATACCTCATCTCATTCTTGAAGTGATCGAACCCTTCTCTGTACGCATTTTCAGCCCTTTCCCTCTCATTAAAAACAGAACAAGCTGTAAATTTTGTATTTTTACAAAATATATCCTGATATTTATTCATGAAAATTATAGCGTATAGCTTTATAGTGTAATTTTACATATTTATTAGCACTCCCCCCCCCAATATCCAAGCTCAAATTTACCATTTTAACTTGCACAAAAATGCTTTAAACTATCCCGAAAAGATTTTTAAATATGATCTTGCAAAATGTTAGTATAAATATAATTTCTTTATACCTCAGATGAAAAATTAAATTAAAAATTTAAAAACAGTTTGAAAATTGAATTAATTTTATTTGAAAGTTAAACTTGATATTGAATTAAAATAACTAGATGATATTTTATAAGATTTTATTTTCCGTTCGAATGGATTATAATTAAGTTCGAATACATTCGAGTATTAAATATTAATTATTATTAATGTTTAAATAACTTATATAAGAGTAGGGCCGACAACACAGCGAACGCCACCAACTCCGCTAAGATAGCGCATCCGAGCTAAAAAATTGAACATGATTAATAAAAGTTATCTTGATTATAATTTTTTCATACCGAATATCGTATGATACGGAACCATGGCAACACAAACCGGCCTCTGGGCGGACGCTCCGGCAGAACCGGTGCCTCCAAAGGATTCGCTCCAATGGGTGGCCCCATATTTGCATTGGGCGCCCCTTCGGGGGGGATCTCCTCGTCCTCTGCATTCCATCGCATAAGAATTTGTGGCTCGAGCTCTGGGATTGACGGCACCGCACCAGCAGAAGGGTTAGGAGTGGTTGACTTTAAAATAGGAAAATTAGGCTAGTCCATATAAAAACAATCAAAATCACCTGGCCGCTTTCCACTATAGCCCTTTCAAATCCCAGGCCTTCCAATAAGTGTTTGAAATCGTGTTCTCTGTCCTGATATTAAGAATTTAGTTATAAAATAGTTGCCAGGCAAAGTTTATCATGTTTCAGTGTTCTAGCAACTTTCTAGCAGATTTCTACTTGATACAATTTATAAAAATGAACAAGGTAAATAAGCAAGCGCAAATACCGATAAATTAAGCTTGGGAAAAATGGGAAAAAGTAAATTCAATCAAGGAAACTTACAGTAAATAGACGGGAGAACTGAATAGGGTTTTCTGAGATCCAGTCTCTTAGCTCAGAATTGCTCTGAATTATGTCCCGGAGTTCATCAAAACATTCATTTTTCAAAATGTCTGACATTTCGAACACAAAATTCAATTTAATTGCGATTTAAATACAAATTAATCAATGAATCAAAAGTTTTGTTTACAAATAAATCCACAGCTGATCAACACAAAGGACGAGCAGATTTTCGCGCCTAATTTCACCTAGTCAATATTTTAGCTTGCTACCTTTCACACATGGGTTTTTATTAGAAAAAATTCATCTTGATGCTTTCTTCTCATGACCCTCCAGGGTCTTCACCAAAAATTATCTTGATTAAATTAGCTATTTTTGAATTAAAAGTAAAAGTGTTTACAAGGTGTTAATCATATTTCATAAATGAAACATTTGTTACAGTTCTTGTTATGTATAACTTATACACATTACAAGGCTTCATAACGTCTGCCACCTGCCACCAGATTTCGGTTGCCACCAAATTTCTGCCACAATTTTCGGCCCCTATTTTTCTGCCCCTATTTTTCTGCCACCAATTTTTTTTGCCTGTGAAAGTTGTTTTTCCCGCAATCATGGAAACTGATCCTCTTTGCCAAGGCTATCCATCGGTACGATCTCGAAGGTTGCCCCTGGAAGTTGACTTTCAGAGGCAGCGTAACCGAATGTATTGCGGAAAAATCAACTTCCAGGGACAGCCTTGCCGATCGTACCGATGGACAGCCTAAGCAAAGAGGATCAGTTTCCATGATTGCGGGAAAAACAACTTTCAGACGCAAAAAAATTGGTGGCAGAAAAATAGGGGCAGAAAATTGTGGCAGAAATTTTGTGGCAGAAAAATTGGCGCAGAAAATGATGGCAGAAAAATAGTGGCAGAAAAATAGTGGCACAAAATTGGTGGCAACAAAAATCTGGTGGCAGGTGGCAGAAGTTGGTGGCAGGTGGCAGACGTTATGAAGCCCTTTAATCTATAAACTAGGATATTTTTTGATACTGTAATTTAATTTATTCATATTATTTGAATCTTCACTCCATTTTTCACTAAAATATTAGACTAAATGGCCAGCTAATTTGAACAAAAAGCATAAGGCAATTTTAAAAAAATTCTTTTTATTTCATCGTTTAGAGCTCGTTGTCTAGTTTTCAGGGATATCAGCCATCAAGATATCACCAAAAGAACCCTCATTGTTAGTTAATTGGCGAACATTCGGAAATCTTTTCACCAAATTGAAGAATGGTTAAATATCTGAATTGTACATATTTTTAAAAATCATTAACTTTTTCGAATTATTGAATAATTGAGTTCCCGGAAAAAAATATCAGTTGGTTTCTCGATTTTTTTGTTATTCAAAAATTTAATTATATGGCACTTTTATCAGCAGATTTTTAATTTGACAAAAAATAATTCTAATGATGTGCCAAGCCAAAAGTTTCTAGCCCCTCCCACTAGATTTCGAAATTTGACAAAATTATACAGTGCAAAAATTTTGGCGTTACGAAATAGCATGCGGAGGCAACTTTTGACCAGCAGGTTGAATTAAGCTCTGGTATAGATGAATTAAAATATATGTCAAAAGTTATTGGGCGCCTCCTTTATATTTAATTTGGGGGTTTAAATTTCTGTAAAAACTTGAAATTTTTGACATTATGGGTTTCGGGATTCGGGATTGTGGCTCCCGGGATTCTGGATTCTGGATTGTGGGTTTCGGGATTGTGGGAATCGGGATTCTGGCTTTCGGGATTGTGGGTTTCGGGATTCGAGGTGGCTCCGATAAAATTTTGTAGTTGACCCAGAACCATAATTCTTCATTCAAAATTTTCAATATATTCTAGATATTTTCATGTTAAAAATTACAGCCTTTGAAAAATTCCACCTTGCTCATACCCTATTGATTTCAATAACAAGAATTAACATATAATTTATTGAATAAATGATTCAAAACTTGATTATTAGTAACATATTTCAGGTAATTATCAGAATAATAGTGGAATCGTCACGACTTTCACTTACATCAGTGGTACTGACGGTTAGATATGTCATTCGATTTTTGACCAGAGGTGTGCAGGCTGTTTTACATCAGAAAATGAGCCGTGGGGTAGAAAATGGAAGGATTAAAATTAAAATGTGCCAAAATTGCAACAAGGTAAACTATTTCATTAATTTAATTAATAAACTGTAATAAAAATTTTCAGTTTTGCTGCGTTATATGAACAATAGTTTATCAAATTATTCGGTTGTTTATTTATCATGCTTCTATTTAGTATTTATTTCGTTGATAATTCTAAAATAAAAATTATTATTTTCTTGGTAAACACGAGCGAATTAACAAGCAAAAAAAGTAAATAAACAAAAGTTACAAGTTAATTTTATTCAGTATTAAACAATATTAATCATGAATTTCATCATTCATTGAGATGTTGTCTAATAAACCAAATTGTGAGTAAGAAATGACTGAATATTCCCATTAATTTACAGAAAATGAGAAATATTTTGGCACAAATGAAATCCAAAACATTTTTAATTTTAAATTTTGCAAGTCGATAGTTTTCGTTTTATCTATTTAATTTCAAAAGTTTAATCTAGATCATGTTCAAATAAGCATAATAAATTTAAATTCTTCTAATAAATTGAATATTTGTCAAACTGTAATATATATTTTTCTATCATCTTTCATATGTCAATCATTTGCGGCTTAAATAACCGGGATAATTTGGTTGTCTAGTTTGATAATAATTTTGATTCTAGCAATCGTTGTTATTTTTGTGACTGACCTGGCTCTCTCGGCACATCTTTATCGAGGTGAGATAATAATTCTATAATAGTGATTGATTTTCTTATAATTTATTTGAATTATTGATCTAGATGAGCGTGATGACCAGGGAAAAATTGTGTGCTCTGATGTTGAGCTGAGTGAAATTGCTAATTGAAAAGTGACCAGGGACAGGTCTTGAACTGGGCTGAGAATAATCCAAGAGATAAACGCTCATGTACAAATGGTAAAAGACATTGTTGCTTGTATAACGTTGGCATGGGCGAATCTTGTGGTTGCTATTGTCGCGGTTAAGATTACAAAAGATAAATTTCCCATGTTGAATTTGTGGTAAATTATTCTTAAGAATTATATAAAGCCACCATGATAAAAACAATTTTGCATTTAATTCAGAGGTCATCAAGCTCGTCGCCTCATATTTGAACTGGCTAGCCTGACCTTCAGCCAGACCTGGTAGGATATTTTCAATTAATCTTGATGAATAAATTATTCAGAATAATGAACTTTTTGAAGCTATTGCCTTGTTTTCAAATTAAAATTTATCTTGTTACAAATTCGAATAATAGATAGCGTTGTATTCCAGAGAATTTTGTTTAACTTAATGAATGTTCGAATAGTTTTACTATTGAATAATCAAGGTGGTATTTTATGAATCAAATTAGAGTATTTTTCCAAAACTATCTAGCTAAATTCGTGTAAAATAACATCTTGATTAGACTTTTAATTAAAATTAATTTATCAAGCCTATTTTTAGGAATAGTTTGTATTCTAGAACATTTTTTGATTGAGCAAATTACCGAATGTATTAGCACAATTTAAATAACAATGATTTGAGCTTGATCATTTTTATTCTCAACAAATAACTTACAGTAAGTGATAATTTTATAATTGATCAAACTACTGTTCAATGATTAGCCAGGGTAAAACCTCTCACTTGTTTTATTCCAAAATTATCTAGCTAAAATATTAGATCTATTGTTACTAAATAACTATAGAATATTAAATTATATTAAATACAATTCAATTAAAAATACTTTTTAATTATCTTGATAAAAATATAGTTTACAGCTGGTAAAAATAATTATCTCTGATTTCATCTTTTATATTTTACATCTCAAAATTATCTAGCTAAAAAATTTGCGCTTTTGATAATCCCAATATAAATTCACTCGTTTTTATAATTTATTTATCTAGTTGAAACTAGTGATTTTCAATTCAATAGGGACACTTTCATGATTCAATTCAGAAAACTTTAACTCGTGCTTGATCATTATTGTTGTCAACAATTATTTTACAGTTAGTAATAATAAATTCATAGATAAAACATCTGTTCAATGATTACCCGGATTATACACCTCTCACTTGTTTGACAACAATTTCCTTTAGCGCACAGAATAAGATTTCACACCAATAATAGGCATAACTAATATTGTTCATAAAAAAAGTACTCTCTCTTTCAATGCTAAACTGAGCAAGGTCACTTCTAAAGAAGAAGAGGAATTAACATCAAAAATTAGCTGAAATTATTGCGAATTCGGGGGATTCCAAACTCGACCAAGGTCGATTTGTACAACAGTTAGCCGTATAAAAGATTAGCTAATACTGTGGTGTGTCCTCCCTGTCCAGTCTGCCGTCAATTGCCCACAGGTGCTGACTGGTGGGGACACACCCTTGTGATTGAGAGGGGAGAGAGAGAGAGAGAGAGAGAGAGAGAGAGAGAGAGAGAGAGAGAGAGAGAGACTAATAATTGTCTTAATTATTATCATTTCCTCAGATATAATGACATTTCTTTTATCTCTTTTTGCTTGATATCAATTAACTTGATATCTATTACATAGTTTTAATGGCTGTGAATGTCATTGAGAGTTATCTTTCTCTTTATTCTGTGCTCTTTATTCTGAGCTATTTTTTTCGTCACTCAAAGAGACGAGTCTTTCAATAAAATTCATGTCAATTATGGCTTTGTTTTGGCGGAAAATTTTTGCTTATCTCAAAATATTTCACCAATTTTGACCTTGTTCATTATTTGTTGGGCTTGAAAAACATGGTATTGTTCGAAAAAAATTAAATGGTAAACAAAATGAGCTTGGTTTAATAGATTATAAAACAATTAAATCAAAATTTGCCAATAATATTAATTTTTGTAAAATGATCAAGCTTAAATAATCCCAGCTTTAAAATTACAGTTTTTAAAATTCAAATTGACATTTGTCTTACTTAATAAATCATACGAAAAAATTATCAAGATCAGATTAGATAAGATGTAATTGATAGCAGACATGTGACTTATTTTCAACCCTTCTTATTATTATTCGTTAGAATAACCAAGCTCAATAAGGAAAAATACCTCAAATTCTACTTGCTTCAAGCTAAAATTCTCACCTGTGACAATGATCTTGATCATAAATTACGAAAAATTTATTGTGAAACTGAATTTTCAACAGAAATTTGAATTAATATTTGTCTCGAAAATTGATTTTCAATTTCCAAAAGACTAATGAAAAAGAGTTTTGAAATTAAATATAGGGTTCGAAAAAACACAACACTTTTCTGCTGTTAATAAGAATTTTTAATTTTTCTTTCAAATGAGTGAAAGAAAGAGAAGAAAAAAAAAATTATTCCACAAAAGACTTTGAAAATCTGTTTTTCAATGGCCTCGAGTCAATTGGATAACGAATTGGATTAAAATTATTGATTTATTTCTTTAAAATATATTTTTTTCGAACAAAAAACTATTTCGATATCACTAACAGTGAATTAATTTCATGGATTTTCCAAAATGTACGTCATTTCTATGCAGGTATTACTCCTATTGCATCATGCTGATTTTAATCTTGATAACTGACTTATTATCATGTTAATTTCAAAGATTAATGATTTAAAATAAATGACACAAGGAAATTGACAACAAACATGGTAATTTTATTCAAATAATTTAGAGGTCTGTGACTCATTTAGGAAAACTAGAACATGGTAAATTCATAAAAAAACTTATCTGGTGACTTATCAGCTCATTATCTATGAAAGAATTCATTTCAAAATAGGAAATTCCTATTTATATTCAAGGTAAAATCAATGAGAGAAACACCCACGAACAAAGAGGCGCTGCCGTTACGAACTGTTTGATGTAACCCATCAGCAGATGAATTGCAAGAATACTATTGAAAAGAGAAAAAATTACTTTAATCCAATTGAATGAATATTTCCAAACAAACAGCTTTACCAGTGATGGCCAAGGGGGGAGTGCCAAAATGCCCCTGATAATTTATTTACTTGATAACCCTCCTCCCCCACTCCGGGAAAATGTGCTTGTTCCTTTATTTTTTCATGCTGAATATCAGCTGAATTTTCATTGCTCAATATCTTTTTATCTTGGTAATATTATTTCGTGGACTCCCCCCTTAATTAATGAGCCTGGACATCTCTGTAAAAATATGAAAGATCTGTTATCTAGGCATATAATTTCTCTCTCCAACAGAGAGAGAGAAAGCGAGAAAAATAGCCAAAAACCTAAATCCTTGACACAAATCGATTGCGACGAAAAACTACTCCGAATATAATATTAAAGTCGTTTTTTGTTTTTCATTATCCAATTGAAAAATCCATTTCTCTATTCAAACTTTAAATTCAATTATCAATTGATTTCATTCAATATTATAATTAAGTTATTTATCTCTAAGCTATACATAAGTTAATAGTTAAGTGGATTTTGATTTTTTCTCGAAATTTCTTTATCTTGTTTTCTAATTATTCCGGAGAAAACTTATCTATGAATATATTTTTCAATTTTAGAGACGGTTTTCCTCTCATCGGTAGCCACTCCTCGATTAGATTCAGTGTCACTTTTGTTTGTGTTTTATTAACTGTAAATTAATCAATTAATTTTAGCTATCTCATTTTGATCTAGATTGTTTAAGTGGATGTGTTACCACGATCCCTTTATTTTAAATTAATTACCAAGCTAAAATTAACTAATACTAAGAGGTTTTCTGGCATTTTCAATAGTAATTTAGCATGGTTACATTGGGAAAAAATTGTTTTTAGTTAGCATGGTTAAATAGTGAACGCTTTAAATTTTAAAAACTGTAATGTTTGCAGCAAGGTAATTAATTATCTAGTCAAAAAAATTAATTTACATTTTGGAGAACATATAGCGTCTAATATTATAGACAATTGTCTTTTTTTCAACTAGGTAACAAATTAAGTCTAAAATTTATTCAAGTAATTGTACAAGATTGAAAATAAACTGATAGGCTATGGAGGTAAAATCTAAAAATTAACCTGGATCATATAAAAACTCATGATGAACAGTGTCTCTAAAACAGTAAATTATTTCTTGAAAATATTCTAGGTGAAAATAATTAAATTTACACAATATTATGGACTTAGGGACAGAAATCTTTTTAGTTTATTAAATTAAAGATAAAACAATTCTTTTTATAAAAAACGCTAGGTAAATTGATTGAATGTTTTATTACAAATTAAAAAGAATTAACTTAATTAATGTGTAGAAAATTGGACAT
>JAQGBD010001533.1:0-15236 GCA_034698165.1 Punctoribates punctum | reverse complement strand
AAAATTTCAGTGAAATTTTGAAAGTTTCACTGAAACTTTCACCTCATTTCAAAGTTTCACTGAAATTTTCATCCCTACGTATGTCACATCATTTATTGAATTGCAACCAACAATTTTGATTAATATGAGCCTGTTGAATCGAGTACCAAAAATAATATATGTTTGCAAGATATCCTAAAAATGTTTAAGAAAATTTGTTTTAAACCAAAAATGAGCCAGGTTAATTGATTCTATTGGTCGTCACTTGATTGAGGTTTTAGTCCGCTTTAATGTCTCTATTGATTACTCAATTTGTTTATTTGGGGGCCTATAGAGTGAAAATGCAAACCAAATGATGGATTTCACACATTCTCTCGAATTTTGAAAGAACCGGTGGTTTCTTATATTCAATGGAGTCATCAATTTTGTCCTTTAATTTTGTTTTAGAAAAAAGGAATAATAAATAAATAGAGAAATTATAAAATAAATCCACGGATTAAATGCTTTCCATTGAGTGGACTTAAAGTTAAAAAAAAAGTCACAACAGTTACTGTTTGAGACATATTTTGGTCCATAAAGAAAAACCTTTCATTGAATTATGGTTTGAATGCATTATGAGCAGGGATTTGCTAGCTCAGGTTACCAGCTCGGTTACCAGGCGGGGGCCAAATGGCCAACTTTGCAACTTTTTTAACTTTGAGATATAAAGCTTTTTTTTAAATTTAATACAGATTTCGACTAAATTCGAATTAAATGGCGTTTATTTCGACTTAACTTTTCATAAATTATCATTTATTCGGTTAAAATACCTATAATTACCGATAAAATGAGCAGGGCAATTGGCGCAATGGCAATTTACCACAAGTTTTCTCGATTTTTGGAATCGTGTAACACATCGCTGGTTAAGAGTTTGAATCGAATCCGAAGAATAAAACAAAAACTGTTATGACTTTCAAATCAAACATTTTATTTGCGAATTAAGAAAAATATTGAAAATAAGCGAATGATTTGTTTGTTTTTAATGAAATGAATGTAATATTTAGTCAAATGATTGATTGTAAAAATATAATAAGAAGTAATATATTCTGAATAATAGGTCAGCGAATACTAGAGCGCAGGGCGTTGTTCGTCGACTTATCTTTTGAGGCAAACTTTGATTTCTTTTTCTTTTCTGAATCAATAGGAAAACACTCCCAAAAACGTAACGTCTCGTCGGCTCCGACTGACGCTACAGTACTTCCATCGGGACTCATAACCAGACCCAAGACTCTGGCGGTATGACCTGATTTACATAAATGTTAATAAAATATGAGAACAAGTGTTGACTCACCGGTGAGTTCAGCCACTTTTGCCAAACCGGGATATTTCCAAATAATGAGTTCGTTGTTTGAGTATCCGTGCGATGAAATCAGTTCTTTATATTCTTCGGACCACAAAATAGCCGAAACCTAAAACAGTCAAAACTTATATCGATTGGAGTGAGAGAAGAGAGTAATTACCTGTGATTTTGCGTCCACTGTATATAAATTGGTGCCGTTCTGACAGTTCCAGATACGAATGGTTCGATCAGCAGTCCCGCCACCACTGGCCAAACAACTTGGTCTCCACGGACACCACGAGAGGGCCTATCGGACAAACCATTAAAACTCTCGGAAACACATATAGAGTCATAAAATTTATTGCTTTGACTATTGTTTTACGACTTTTGCCGTAATTACTAATTAGAGGACTTTCAAGATTTTATTCGATACTAAACGTAAGCAAACATTGATTGCAATCATTTGTTGAATAAGTCCTCAAAACCTCAATTATGGCCATAAAAGACAATTCTCTGTCTTAAGCTTAAAGCAAAATAACTTTTATTTGCAAAACATTTGTTTGAATTGAATTTCAAATAATTTTTTTTTTGGGATTCAGTTTAGATATTTGTAAAAAATTATTTGAAATTTAGAACCTGTGCTCTAAATATCAACACTAAGTCTTGTATTATCCTATAATCTGGATATTGAGCGGACATACCTTTACTGCCGCCATATGTTCAGTGAATGTGTGAATCGGTTTATTACTGTCGGCGCTCAAAGAGGTAGAGTTTGACCAAATTTGTATTGTGTTGTCATTCCCACCGCTGGCCAAATACTGTCCTCCAGGAGACCACTTCAGACCACAAACTTCTTGTGTGTGACCACTTAAGTTGGCCACTAAATGGTTGGCCACTCGGACGTCATGATTCTGGATTAAACCGCTTTTTGTTCCACTGCTGAGTATATGAGAATTCCAACTGAGGGCACCGACTCGTCCCGACTGACCAGTCATTGTTCGCAACCGTTTTACTCTATCGGTATCCCAGAGCTGAATATGGCCTTCACTGGTGCCGACGGCCAAATGGTTTCCCTCTTCGATCCAAGAAACTGAAGAAACGTATTGGTCCTCATCTAAAGTCAACAAATTGGTTATATCCCCGGTATTTGCGTTCCATAAATAGATTTCTCGCATCAGAGCCACGGCTAAGATATTGGAAGCGCTCCAATCAAGAAGTTGTAAGTAATAGTCATTCTTGATATCCGGTGCGTCTAATATCCGCTCCGGTTGTGTCGGTATATATCGCGAGCCCTTCTTCGAAGCGGACGGACATTTGCTGGAACTGTACAAGACTTTCAAGTTGTTGGACTGTCCCTCTGGAGCGACGGGTGCTTTGTTCTGATAACACATAATCCGAAAGTTGGAGAGATCTCCGACCAGATTCTCACTGATGGCCATCTGATTGGCATTAATTATGGTTTTCTCGTCAATGCCTTCGCTGTCGTTCTCTTTGCTGTTCATTATCTTAAAAGAAAAATCGTTTCAATTGTTATCATAATTAATATTATGGCTGAAAATTATACCAAATAATGGCTGATATCGACATTCATAGCACTTCTATTAGGTATGAACCGATCGGCGCCATTGCAGGGAGTTTTCGGTGTCTTTGTCTTATTAGAGCTGTTCGTTGTCTTGAGAGCACATCCAGGAGTTGTTCGGTTCGGTGTTTTGCTGCTTCTCTTGTTTGGAGTATTAGACGGAGTTTTACTCGAATTAATAATTATATTATTTGACGACATATTGGAAGAGATATTAACCGAATCTATCGGACAATTCAAATGTAAAGACGCGTTGAGTGAGTTATTGATACTCGAGGTCGAGGTCTCCAATCGTTTTCGTTGCCATCGGGCGAGTGGTCCGGCATTGAGAGCGCCGTCCATTGTGTTCTGCACTAAACGGATCTGATTCTCGACATCAAAATAATTATTCATTTCAATACTTTTTCAAAAAATTGTCTCTTTTTGTTCCAAAAATCAGTTAAAGTTCTTCTAAAACGTTATTTTGAACTTCAGATAAAAGTTAAGACAGAGTTAAAAGATATTAAAATACTGTTCAGTCTATAAATTAAATAAAATAAAACATTTAAATAAAAGATTAAAATATGAGTTCAAATGATTTAATCGTTAAAAGAGTTAAACGACAGCTGAAACTCATTTCAAACACATTTAAACTCAATAAATAAATTTAAATATTAAGAGAGTCTCTCATTGGCTGACAGTTTGAGCGCACTCTCAGACCCGAGTATTCTTTAGTCACAAAACTCAATAATCAACTCATTTGTTCTGATTATTTAATGCATTAAACAATCTTGGTCATATTCCCAAATTATCATCATGGTGACTCTGCCTGGTGACTCATAGACATGGAATCAAAGCAAAACTTAGTTGGTGAAAACCTATTTTCAAGCTATTCTTCAAGCCTGCGTCCAGCTGGACTAGAACTAGCTAGTTTCACTCTATTAACACTACCCACGTCATTGTGAAAGTTGCCACTAAACTTGACCAACTAATTAAGTTTTCCTTTCGCTTCAATTTAACTAATTATTAATGAGCAGGGACGTCAAAATGTGAAACCGAACTTATGACAATGTTTATTAATCTTGGTTCATTAATGCTTTTTCAATGGGAGATTCAAGAACAATCTAGCTGCTATTCTAGCATAACTATATGGCAAATAAAGCTGGGTTTCAATTTTTGACGACACTGTTAATGAGTCATTAAGTAGAATGATCATTGATCACTGAAAAGCCTTGAGCATTGGACAAGGATGACCAATCAACTAATCTTGGAATAACTACTTTAAAAAAGTTGAATTCATTTTTCAACTTTACGATCGTTTATCTGTTTATTAGATTAAATGATTTTTTGTGAGTTGTGCCTCATTTCAGTCAAATATTTACTCAAAATTGAAGTAATAAATAATGGCATCTATTAGTCATTTGTTGATACTATGGTCAGTCTAATTGTGTGTAGAACTTGGCTAATACATGGCTAATTTTATTGTATAAAGAAACCCCTACACGGATCATATGCTGTGTTGGGGCCGTCACCTAAATTGTACCTTAAACATATCGTCCGTGTAGGCGTTTCTTTATATTAGCCAAGTTATAATTCTCCCAGCCTTTCCTACTATCACTGAGTATCTGGATGAGTATGATCGAGATCAGTGATCAGATTGGATGCAATGGCAAAAAAATTGGCAAATTTTCATTCATTGGATTAAATGTATGGATGAGTTGAGAGACAACCGTTCGCTTGAAATCACTGAATATTTTATTCAATTATTTTGTGATAAAATTTTTACAATTAATCGTATAATTCATTTATATTAATAACAAATGTATTAAAAGAGAATCAAATTATCGAAATAAAAGTCCAATAATTTGAGTTCTAATGAAATCTCAGAATTAAACAAATTTCTCAAATGATTTATAAAAATGTTTTTTTAAGAAAAGATTTTAAAAATATATGAATTAATGAAATGAATGATTGTTTAGAAAATTATTGACTATATTCACAATAATTGTTATAATTGTATATAAATAATAAGTTAAGGATTTTCTTCGTCGGGGGTTTCACTGTCGATGAAGTCTACGTGAGTGAACGGAAAGTGACCCGTCTTTCCATTGAGTTCTCCCTCCCACTGGCCGTTGATATTAGTTTTGGTAACTTTAATGACGTCTCCCTTCTGTGAACACGATTTCAATTATAATAAAGACTTGTAATTAAACTTATTTATAGACTTACTTCTAATTTGAGAGCAGTTTTGTCGTATGCGTTGGGTATTCGCTGTTTGTTGACGACCGCCATCGCCGGTAATTTCCGCTGAATATGAATATTAGGAGTAATATATTTTGTTGGCTCCGGCTTTGAGTGGGGAATATGACTAGGATTGTGACCCTCCTCTTCCGTATGATTCTTATGCGGTTCACTCATATTCTGTTGACTCTCATCGATCTGTTGCCATAAAAATATTAATTATAATAATTAATAATAACTAAACATATTTATAGAGATAGAAATCATTATAATTAGTGTTTTAAAACAATTCCGAAGAAATGTCTAAATCTAGAGCTGAACTCAGATTAAACTGATTTCTATAAATCAATAGAATTGACGGCAATTAATACCAATTCAACGTATGGCACAGGAATAGAACCGGTTTGTCCTAAACTATTACGGGCTGTCCACCACTGATCTTCATCTTTGGAGATAACGATAAGAACTTCATTCTTCTTGAAGGGAAGATCATCGGCATCGCCGCTGCCTTCGAAGTCGTACTTCGCCCGAACCCTTTCTGTTCTTTTGGCCGCCTATTAATAAAAATAAATTTAGTCATTTGGAGGGAACGAGGAGTCAGTCAACGACCAGTCCATTGCTTACGGGTCTAATCAGTGGAGTGGTATCCAAATAATGAAGTTTATAGAAATTAAGAAGAGACGGTACGTCTGGAAACATCTGATCCCCAATCCTGAATCGGGTCTGATCTGCGGTCGACTGAATCTTATTTATGATATAATGACTCACTTTGTTGTCCTCCCTTTCAAATGAATGCCAATTCGTTAGTTAGAGTTAGTCTGCATATAATTAAATGTGAAGCTCTCAGACCTGACACAGAGGACCAGATCTCCGACAATTGTGGTACTGTTCCTGACTAAGAAGACTCCGGTCTCGTTCTCCGACATCAAAAGATTAGTGGCTTCGCTTCGATTCATTGGACCGAAATACCAACTGATTAAACATTATTAATAACATTATTAATAATAATCGTATTTTCAGTAAAACTCAATAAAACAATTAATTCAATCAGTTTTAACAAATGTCTTAATCAAGAGTCAGAATCCGTAGACAATAGTCTCATCAGAAGTTAAGAATTGAATAGATTTGGAGTTAATTTGAATAAATGTTTACCTGTTTTTGTCGTATGGATCGAAGTTTGCTGCCATTTATTATCAACTGATTGGTTACCGATTTGTTCACGAATCAGATCAACTAAATTGTGGCTGAAATCCGGTTCCGATGACTTCAATATTAGTTAAATAATTAGAAAACAAAACAAAAGATGGTTTGGTCTCAATATTTATTACATTAGAGATGTTTTGATCATTAATTAAAATATTTGAATAATTAATTTATATTAGAATTAAATAAATTGAATAATTGCTAGGATTTAGACATTAAACCGATTGAAGGCTTTGAGAAGAGATTACAATAAATCGATTGAAAGTGTGAACTGTTTTCCTCCGGATATTAATTTCTGTTTTAAAGCATTTAAGCATTTATTGCACTTTTAAAACATTAAAACATTTATAAAACATTTTAGTGTGAAGTCAGTGAAGTCGACCGCCTTTTACACAAATATTCCAAATATTGCGAAACATATTATTTTCGTCTCCAATACACCAAATATACGACATTTTTGTCTATCGATTTCCAAACTCAGTATTTCATAACTCTTTTGGCGCTTAAATGCAAATCAAATGATTACTAATTAACTCATTTTCTTTTAACTTTATTTAATTATTTATATTTTAATCATTTTATTTAATTTAATTGTTTTTATAATTTAATAAATAAATGAAACGCAAAGCAATCGATGGATCGATAATCGATATTACATTGAAATCAAAACATTTAAGTGAAGAGAGTTTTGTGCGAAAAATAATGTGATTTGTTTTGAAATATCATTACTTTTGTCATTAAATCAGTTTTTATTAAATTATTTTACTAATCATGTCATCGTTTAACGGCTATTCTTCTCCTTTTCGACCGATTCCACAATTTTTTAACGATTGTAACACTTTTACCACAAAGAAAGTAAGTTTTCGCTAATATTTTCAAAATTTTTAAAAATATGACTTAAAATGAATTGAATTGAACTGAAGGCCCGCTACAACTCGACGCCGTGTCCTAAGAAAGTGCCGCCCCGTCCGCCCTCCAAAAGTGTTCCGCCTGTGAGTCGTTTCTTCAGTCGACCCAACTATCAAACGGCACAAGCGATCAGTTTTAAAGACAACAGCGATTCCTGTAATTGATTTCACTTTAAATGAATTGATTTAATTTGTTTCGTCAATTGATTAGCTCTAAGCAAACACTACGACTCGTCTCGAGAGGAATCCTATTTTGAGCAGTGCTTTAACGTTGAGTCTAAGATCGGAAGCGGCTCTTTCGGTGATGTCTTCAAAGTCAAGAGTCGTGAAGACGGAAAGTATTACGCAATTAAGAAGTCACGCGAGAGATTCAAAGGGAAGTCCGATCGCGAGAGAAAACTGGAAGAGGTCTGTAAACACGAACAGCTCCCCAAACATCCGAATTGTGTGCGACTGTTCCGGGCCTGGGAGGAGAGGCAATACCTCTTCATTCAGACTGAGTTGTGTCAGATCAGTTTGAGTGAATTCGCTGAACAAAATCACGACATTCCTGAACACGTGGTTTGCAATTATTTGGTTGATTTGATTAAAGCCGTCGGACATCTTCACGACCACGACTTAGTCCATCTGGACATCAAACCGGACAACATCTTCATATCAAGTGATGGTATCTGCAAATTAGGAGATTTCGGACTCGTTCTCGACATCAGTCAAGTATAACATATAAATTGGGATTAAATTGGGATTAAGTCATCACTAATTGGTTTTGTTTTAATAGAACGACACAAACGAAGCCACTGAAGGCGATCCCAAATATTTGGCTAAAGAGCTAATGCAGGGACAGTTCACTAAAGCTGCAGATATTTTCAGCCTCGGTATAACTGTTCTCGAAATTGCTTGTGATTTAGACCTGCCGTCCGGAGGAGAGGGTTGGCATAAACTAAGAGACGGCAAAATTCCCGAAATACTATTCACCGGTATTTTAATGTTAATTAAATTGTCTTCAATTTTATACTTATTTTTGATCATTTTCAAGGAATAAGCGTTGAATTGAGTCAAATAATCAAAGATATGATGGATCCCGACTATAAACTCCGACCGACGGCTAAACAACTGTTAAGCCGTCCATTTATTCGGCAAATCGATCGCTCGCGTCGTTGGAAACTAAGAGTCAAAAGAAGCTTAAAGTTAGCGAAAACTTTAAATAATTGGTTTTTGAGGATATTTTTGCTAATCTGTTATCCATTCAAATATTTATACAAAAAACTCACAAAAAGTTCAAACATTGAGACGCCTTCGAAATCACTGAAAAACTCAAATATGTTATCACAAAATGATTTTGACTCAAACTATTCGGACGACGAGGTCTTCGACGCCAGTTCTCTCTCTGCCATCAATAATTCCAAAGTGTCTGACATTTCGTTCACTGAGGACAGGCTCTCACCACTCGATAACTCTTTTAGTCATAATGAGTATATTTTTTTTGCAAAATTCTATTCATTTTTTAAATCAATTATCTTTTGTTTTAGTATTGCATCGAATCGTAAATTCTGTTCGACTTCAGTGATTCACAGACATCGACAGGTTTTAGACACATCACTGCCTTTGCCATCATTTTCGCCGAGTTCTCCCATTCAAAGGCTCTATGAGTCGACGATTGCTGACAGTCCCACTTTACTTAGAGAACCGGCCAATCGTTACAAACCCATCATTAGTCAGAAGTTGAATTTCGACGAACAATCAGACGACGACTCTTCAGAATGGGATAAGTCTTATAATATGGGACCAAAAAATCTGTTGAATGTAAGCTATTTAATGATTAGAGGTTTTACACGAATTACAATCGTTTCTAAACTATTTATCCAAACATTTGTTTCAGACTTTCGATGAGATTGAAAACGACGATAACAACGACTCCAGTGATTAATAATTTTTCCAAAGATTGCAATTTTATTAAAGAATTTTGATTTAAATCACTTCATATGACATCATATCATGAATTATATTTCTATTTGTTTTCATTCAAACATTTTTGCATTTCTTTCAATAATTTATTGAGAATTTGACGCATTTATTGAACACTTATTTACTTTACATAACATTTGATTAAAAATAAAAATTTGATTTCATTTTATTTTCTATCCATAAAAGGATTCCGGGATTCAGAAGAACTTAATTATTATTTTCTCGCAAATCATGTTTTGTCTACATTTTCAGTAACAGTAACTGTTGCCCGAGTAGTGTGAATGCCTGACATGCCTGACATGCCTGACATGCCTTGCTCATTTTACTCCAAATTAGAACTTCTTTTGGATGGCTAACAGATTTTGATGACTGAAACGGCTCTCAAAATGACTGAAATGTTTCTGACAAACGATTGGCAATAATGTCAACAAGGTTAACTAACTTGGTCATTCAGATTGTATTGCGTCTGACAAACTTTGATTTTTATGAGTTCCGTTATTTGGAAACTTTTTCAAATGCCCTTCAACAATTTATGTTCTCGGAAATCACTAATTGCTGGTCAATCTAAACTTGAATGTCATTATTCTATAACCGGTGGCCACTATCGGTCACTGCCGGACATTACCAGTAAGTGTTCGGCCAAATGACAACTTGTGGTTAAAGTTTTAAAGTTGAAGTCTTAGACTGACACTAATGGCACACAATTGTCCCAATTGTCAGTTAAAGTGTATTATTGGTATTTAATATAACTTATTATACGGTATATCGGTATAAGGATCGCCCAAAACTGCTTTTTGAGTCACCTATTGGTGAAGTTTACGAAACTACAATCAATGTATGCAATCCTATGCAATGATTTCCAGTTTGTTTATTGTTACCTATGGCAACCTCCAATAGAGGCGACACTCTCCAGTCCAAAACGTTTTGGACTACGGTTACAAACTGTCAAATAATGTCAAACTGGATAAGAGTTCAAAAGTAATGTCAAAATATTTGTAATTTCCGAGAATTAAAGCCAAAAGAAATGGAATCAAATAATGAGGACATCGTTTGTGAGAGACTTCACTCTTCACTCGTTTAAACTTTATTTGGTTTTGTGTACAAAATTAAAAATATAATCATTTCATTGGTTTATTCACATCTGGTTTCTTAGCAACACTTTTCTGTTATGCTGTAAACAATAGTTTGAGTGCTTAACTCAGATATATCTCACAAAACACGTAGATTTCAATCAGTCGTTGGCTCCGAAAGCGGTTCTTTATTAGTTCTCTATTTTATTGTTGAGTTTACTTAAAACTATTCATTAATTGGTTTATTTCATATAAATGATTATAAAATCTGTGGTTTAGTTGATGTTAGTTTGAGTTTTGAAACTAACCTGGTCAATTTAGTTCGAGGAAAGAATGGGTTTTATAAGTTTGTTGTACGTGTTTTGTGGGTGGGATGCGGTCGTCTATAAGTCTGTGGACTAAAAGGCAGAGACCTGTGTCTGAGTCACAACTCCTGAAAACTACTTTACAGTCTTGAGTGCATAAAACGCTCCGATTTTGGTAACAAATTATTGTTTTATGTATTCGTACGACAACTCTATTTGCGGTCAATTTATTGAACTCAAAGTCAAAACAATTGAATTCAAATAAATTTTTAATTTATTTCATTAATATATTTAATTCATTTTCACTCATTTTTTCGTTTAAATTATAATCAATTTATTTATTAAAACACATTAATTGAGTTTAAGTGAGAATCTTATTAACGATTTTAATGATAAACTGGTTTTCAAAGCAATAAAATGTCAAAACTCTCGGTTGGAATCAATGTCGACATCCAAAGAACTAATGGTATATAACGTCTCATCAATTGCTTGCTTTCATATCAATTGATTTGAATGAATGATAGGTCGGATCCATTCGGCTGTTGTCAGTAATATCGATTGGAAGAGTCGAAGTGTAACCGTCGAGTGGTCAGAATCCGATGAAATCAAAGGCAAAGAGGTATCAGTTTAACCAAAGTCTAGTCTCCGGAGTTGACATCCATTTTGGTTGTCTTTTCAGATCGATTTCGAGTCAATATTTGTATTAAATCCAAATTTGTGCGAAACCCCTAACCCTCCCGTCGGTGGTATTCCTCGAAAAGTAAGTGAAGAAAATTATGTTTAAATAAATCTCTTCAATCATTTGAAAGCGATTTATAAACTTTTGACTATTTTTTCCTCAAATCTAAACCTATTAACAAATCAGCCAAACATTGAAAACGAGGTATTCATGACTTCATTGCTTTAATTAATGACTTTTTTTATCGATTTTTATTTCGTTTTGTTTTTCATTTGATGTAAATTATGTTTCTTTGCATTCATTTTGTGGATACTATTCCTCAAATCAATAATCGATTATCACTACAGATAATGCCTGTGCGGGCGTCGGGTATCACTGCACCGTCGAGTAAGGGATCACTAAGAGTCAGGCAATTAAACAATAGGCAGACGATGGCCAACGGCAATAGTGTTGCGGTCGAGCCCTTACCTGTTGTTTCCTCGGCCTCTGTCACCAATAATTTGAATCTGAATCAGACGACTGCAGCCAATAAGTCGGCTGTCATTCCCGCCAACTCTCGGCGTCGCTCTAATGTAGTCAAAGAAGTGGACAAAATTAAAAAGCAAAGGGAAGAGCGGAGGGCCCGACAGGCAGAACAAAAGGCCGAAAAGATTGAGTTAATGAATGCGGTCGAACCCGGAAACCAAAGCCAATGGGAATTCTTATCTATGATTCGCGAATATAGGGCTCAACTCGAGTACAAACCGATAACAATGAATGATTCGGTGGATTTCCATCAGATTTGTGTGGCTGTGCGTAAGAGACCGCTTAACAAGAAAGAAATCCAAAGAAAGGACATCGATGTGATAACCATTCCCAATAAGAACCTGATTGTAGTGCATGAGCCCAAACATAAGGTCGATCTGACCCGATATCTCGAAAATCAAATGTTTCGTTTCGATTATGCCTTCGATGAAAACTCTGACAACGAATTGGTCTATAAATATACCGCAAAACCTTTAGTCCAGACTATCTTTGATGGAGGAATGGCCACTTGCTTTGCTTACGGCCAAACCGGCTCCGGTAAAACACATACAATGGGCGGTGACTTTCATGGCAAGTCTCAGGACTCGGCGAAAGGAATTTATGCGTTGGCCGCTAAAGATGTCTTCAAATTACTTCGTTCGTCGAAATACAGGTCCGAAGATCTGATAGTTTTCGCCTCTTTTTTCGAGATCTATAGCGGAAAAGTATTCGACTTATTGAACGGAAAGGCGAAGTTACGAGTCTTAGAGGACGCCAAACAACAGGTCCAAGTCGTGGGTCTGCAGGAGAGACGAGTTGATAGCGTTGATGATGTCCTTAAACTAATTCAAATGGGAAACAATATCAGGACATCGGGAGTCACGTCTGCTAACAATCACTCCTCCCGTTCGCACGCAGTCTTTCAGCTCATACTGAAGAGACAAACCGGAAAAATGAAGGGAAAGTTCTCTCTCATTGATTTGGCCGGAAACGAAAGGGGAGCCGACACTTCCAGTGCTAATCGACAAACTCGTATGGAAGGCGCGGAAATCAACAAATCTCTGTTGGCTCTAAAAGAATGCATCCGTGCGTTGGGACGTAAGGGCGGACACCTTCCCTTCAGAGCCAGTAAACTAACACAAGTATTACGCGATTCCTTCATCGGTGAAAATTCAAGGACTTGTATGGTATGACTGTTCTGTTGTTGAGTTGACTTCGTTTTGAAAACATTTAAAAACATAGATCGCAATGATATCTCCCGGAGTGTTGTCGTGTGAACACTCGTTGAATACTCTTCGATATGCGGATCGGGTCAAAGAACTGGGAGCTGATAATCCCGATTTGAAGACCAGTGATGGCGATGAAGACATGTCTGCGAGCGGTGACGACTTAGCAATTCTTCATAACTCGAATGTATTATTTTTCAAATGATTCCCTCTTTTTATAACTTATTCTTTCCGATAGTCGGGAGAAATGCCGGAAGACTTATATACTTTTCATGAGGCGCTCTCCCACTTGCAAGAAATGGAAGAGGAGATACTCGACCACCACAAGAATGTCATCGATGTGAGTATCGGTTGTTTAGAAGAGCTCTCAATTAATTACTTGTATTTGTGGTTTTCAGAACATTCCGCGTTGGAATCAAACACATATAGAACTTCTTCAGATGACTTCCGAAGTGGATTACGACGTGGATGTCTACGCCCAGCACTTGGAGGAAGTATTAGACGATAATCTCGAAGCTTTACTCAAATTGAAGGAAAAACTGGTGAACTTCAGGACTCAACTGAATGAAGAGGAACTCATGAGTAAAAAGTTTGGCTGAATTGTCGACCGATTACTCACTAAACATAATCTTAATTATTATATATATTTTATGAATTGTCGTTCGATTTAATTAACAATTTTGTAATATTCTGTAGACATTCCTATATTTTATTTCATAAATATTTTTAATTTTATTCATATCTCAGTTTTGATGAATTAGTCGAAGAATATTAACCAAAAACTGTTTCACTTTAATGTTATGGAACCGAAAGCTATTCAATGTTTGTAAACATAATTCAATTATCAAAAAGTTCTCATAGAAAGGACCAAAACCTAACTAATAGTCTTATAGTTTGGATTGAGTTCTGTGAATAGGGTTTTGCTCTCAATTTGAAGTAGTTTTCCGTTTCTTAACAATAATCAAACAGTTTTCGGCAGTTATTAAGAAATTCTATTAAAGTAATTTTAAGATCGAATTTGAAGTCTTTTGTTCAATCATTTGATTGGCTATAAATGAGATAAGACCTGAAGGAAGTGCCAAAACTTTATTCTGTTCGAAATGTTAGAAAATATTGAAAATTTTGGCACTAAATCACAACAAATGTATTACTAATTAAATTCGATGTCAAATACGGTTTTAATTGTATTATATTCTAAACGTTGAAAAGCGCTGTATTTTAAGCCATAATAATAATTAAAAAACAAATCCGTTTTGAACTAAAAAATAAATAAATGTTGTCTTAAAATCTTAAACACTTTTCTGTGGAGACCAATCAAATATTGACAACAAAAATTAACATGCTAATCTTCAGAAATAAACATCTCGTAGACGACGTAGGGCATCATCACAGTTTAAAGTTAAAATCAGAGATCATCAAGGTGGGTATACATAACCCCCTGAAAAATTTTGGAAGCCCCGTATCGGACCCCCCGACCTCTATCTGAGCCAATTTTTCTCGTAATTTAGCCGAATTTACCGGATTTAAACCGAATTAAAGTTGAATTCGGTTTAATTAAGCTTAAATACACTAATTATTTAACTCGAATTGAGCCGAAAAAAGGCAATTTTGACCGAAACTTCGATAGTGACCCCCCTTGAGAGGCAAAACTGAAAAAACCACTTCCCTGAGCCCCTCCTTAAAATCTATGAGCTTGATGACCTCTGATTAAAATCAATGATCTTTTAGTCAATAGTCACGCCCTTGAAAGTCACACAACCTTGAAAGTCCTTAATATATAAAACCCCTTCCTTGCTCATTTTGTCTTAAAGCTTCCTGGTTAAATGCTGTGACTGTCATTAAACAAACCCATTCCTACTATGAACTATGATCATGTTGAGTCAACTCTGTTTAAATAGGTCGTCTGCTCTCTTTCAACGAATTAATACCTACCTAGTACCTAGGACCTAAATTAAAGTACTGTATTTATTAAATAATCAATGTGCCATGTGCATTTCAAATATAAATTCTATTATACATGTATATGGAGTATCTAGTCAAATTTCCTATCGAATTATCAAAATTACATAAAATAAACGGATTTGAAAAATCAAAGAATAATTATTTGAAATTTTATTTAAATTTATAAATAAATCATAAAATTTATTGCAATTCAATGATAATAACAATAAAATGACCTTTTTTGATTATTTTATAATTGATGACCAAAGTCCGACTTTTTAGTCGAAATAAAAGGGTCTTTTAGGCTCTATAAATGTCGGCAAAAACTCATAAAAAGTC
>JAQGBD010001532.1:0-15246 GCA_034698165.1 Punctoribates punctum | reverse complement strand
GTCTGGTATTGTCGTTAACGACAGTGTCTTTGATTTTGATTAATGTCTCGTTTGATATATAATTGATTGTCTCCTCCAGTGTTGGTTACAATCAATGGAAGCCTCAGAGCCGTCGACATCAACGACAAAGCCCTCCACAATCAATAACAGCGAACAAACAGCTGACACAACGGCAGCCGAAGCCTCTGCCGCCGGTCTCTCTGTCGACGAGTTCCTGTCCACCGGTCGGACCGGCAGACGGAATGCGTTGCCCGACATTCTGGAGGAGAAGTCATCTCATTTGAATACATCAGAACTGCCCAATGAATTGCAAAAACTTTCTTTTAATGGTATTTAAATCAATTAATAACTAATTATTCGTCCATTTATTCACATTTTTTGCGTTCATTTATTAAATTATTATTATTTTTCATAAATCTTTTCCTCCAATCGATTGCAATGAAATCCTTTTTATTAAATTAAATAAATTATAAATTTTGAGTTCAATTTTGTTAACAGTATTTCTCTTTTTGTTTGAATAAAATGTTTTTTATCGTTTAATATAAACTCCTTGTTATTTATCAGAATTTTCCCTCAATTTCCTCGTTTATCAGTTTATAAGTTGAATTAATTCAGTTTATAACCGATTATTGTTTGAGAAATAGATAATTATTTTCGATAATTAGACGAATAATGAGCCGGACTTTGACTCAATGCCTGAACTCTATATTTAGACTCAACGCAACCAAACGGGAGTTCTGGCGAATCCTCGGGATCTGCTTCTTGTAGTAAAGATAATAAATGAGATCAATGTCTGCACACAAACTATAATATATTGAATTTGAAACCAAGTGTTTAACTCATCCTAAATACCAATAACTGTGAGTCAAATAAATATTTGGAGAAATATATGCTTTTGAATGAAAGACATTATAAACTGAGGCCACGATTATTGACATAAACTTTAATATTCTTGTTATATAACATCAGATGTGATCGCAATTTAGGCGATCCTTTGGATAATTTATGACTACTTAAAGAAATTTTATTAATATATTGAAACATAAAGACATAAAATAAGTAATAATAATATTTGTGACCAATTTTTTATTATTCCCGAAGGTTTCAAACCATAGCTTTGTTCCCCAAAAAGGTTTTTATTGAAAAAGTGAGAAAAAATGAGAAAATATGAGAAAACCCTTGTTTTTGGAGTTTTAATGCTTTGAAATCTAATTTCGCAATTCTTAACAATTTTGTGATTTTTGTCAGACTATTGGATAGACTTTTATTGGTTTCGACACCCGTTTTGTCGAACAGTTTGACAGCTATTCAAATGATTTAACGGATTTGTGCCCAAAGAATGCAATTCTATATAAACAGACCACAACTCGATTTGAATGGAAGTAATTTGAGTTAATTTTCATTAGGAATGTAGTCGTCGTCGACTCAAATCACATTCAAAGACATAACTAAGTGACGAAACACCAATACATCACATCTTTTATTATTTATCGTTAAACTGATTGTCAAATGGTCTCAAAGTCTCACTAAAACTGAAGTACTTTCTGTAAAATACATTCACAACAAAATGTAAATACAATCAAAGCGTTGTTTGCGAAGGAATTCACTTTTAATTTGATATAAATTTGTAAAAAGTCTTAAGAAAAACAAATAGTTATTCGGAAAAAGAGATTAATTTGTATTTCTAGTCATCGCATAACTTATTATTATTGCCATAAATAGTGAAGAAGTGATAAAAAGCATTTTTCACCGAATAGTTTGAAAGATAATTTAATTTTTTAACCATATCTTCAATCATTGTATAATTTCATTAAAACTTTGTCACAAAAAACGAAATTATTATTTAATGTTCTTTTGTTTTCTAATAAAAGAGTATTGAATTAAAACAACATTTTTGTTGAAAATGTTTTTCTTTTTCCTCTTCTAATACTGTTTACGGCCTTTTTCTATGTTTATGATGTCTGTGCTGTTTATGTCTGTCCTGCGATTGATGGCTTCTCTCATTGTGTTTATGTTCGCTGTTATAATCAATTCTTGGTATTTGTGGACTCTGTTTATGTGGCGAACAATAGGTTTCTATTCGATTAGATTTGAAATTCTCTTCTAATGTTTTGCTGTGATCTTCAATTACTTGTCGAATGACTTCGGTATAAGTCTTGCCTCGGGTGTGAACCTTACTTTTGGAGCGAAACGAGGGACGTCTTCTTTTTGAATCTCTCAGATTTGAGATCATTTGAATTCTGGAGTCGACGTCTCTTTGATCCGGGCTTTGGACAGAGTTTTTGTTCATCTCATCAAATAAGTCAACACTCAGAGAGTGAAGCGACTGATCCTTTAGTTTTGAGACGTTGTTCCCCTCTCTCGCCGTTTGGATTACATGATTATAAAGAGCTAATCGTTGTTCTGTTGATAACTCAATACTCTCCGATCGATCGCTAGGAAAGCCATCCATTGGTTCGCCTAAAGGATAGACCCAAATGTCAGACGAATTAATCGATAAACGGTTCACAATCTCTATACCAAAGCACTGGGCTCTCAAAGACTGTGCAAATATTCTGCATAACAAGTGTTTAAATGCAAAACACGGCTATAAATAATTGAATGTAAATAAACGTAATTATATGAAAGGATATTATATTCTGTTAAGAATTCGGTTCAATCAACAACTTTGAGGAAAATCAGATGAAATGCTGTAAAAAATGAAAATCAAATCCAATGAAAAGATTCGGTGAAAATATATTTGCTTTAAGTAAACAATTTGTATAATAAACGACACGTTATAATAGCTTTTATTAGTCTATCAAAAGTCAATCGATTAAATCAAATGAATTCATTGCAAAAACCACTCAATAGACAGAAAGTCCGGAAATTATTTCTTATTTTTCTTTTAATAGATTTCCAACTCATAGACCATAAAATGTATTATCATTAGAGAGAAGTGAGTAAAGGACTCATAGAAAGAGGACTTCAAATGAAGGGGAGATGAGAGGGAAAACATCTTTTAATACATTTATGTCTTATCGTCAATATTTACCTAAAATTTTTTGTTCAATTTGTTTATCAATTACCAAAGGCTTTATGTGAGGAGAGGACTCATAGAAAAAGGCACTGCTTTTTGGTTGACTTTCCTATAGAAACGGATATTAAATTCGTTAATTAAAATAATTGTATTTGTCTTTCGTGTCGTCCTTTGAAAGAGTACTACAAATACTATACTTGATATTCACTACAAGTGTTTATTGAATCATAAAATAGATTATAATATAAATAATTAGTGAAAACATAAACTAATGGATTGACTGACCGTCTCATCGATCTCTCCGTCTGTCAAACCCTTGGCTTTCATTTGACATCTTTTCAAATGTTTGTCAATAGATTTGTTGGAAACCAAATGATTGCTATCGAAAGGACACCAAACCATTGAATCAGTCTTACAAACAGAAACCAATCAACGAATTAGACAAATGTCAACAAATAAAGTGAAAGCTTTTTACTTCTTGGAGACTATTTTGTTCCCAATTTAGACCATTAAAGACATCATTCAATGAGTTTTGGAAATCAGCGCAAAATGTTTTCAAATCATTGATTTGTTTCAAACGATTGGATTCACTCATAATTAAGACAATTATATAAACAATTTTACACACATTTAATGAATTTACAAATCCTGAGAATTTTCATTAAGCAGAAGTTAAACTTTAATAGGATTAAAATGATCATGATTATTTTATTATGTTTGGCAACATTTCTCAACTATGAAAAAGTATTACAAAACAGAAAACAGTGTTTTGTTTACAAAACGTTTTGCACATCAATAACGTCACTAATATATCCAAAAAGTCTTTTATTGCAGACTTTGGCTAAAAAATTATATAAAACGGTTTTCAAATGAAATAAATCAAATGATAACTTTTAATTTTGATCTAGTTCATTCTTAAAATTCAATATTTCTTGAAAATTTTGAATGAAATTTCAAAGTAATCTTTTTTGGGACAGTTTTAAGTGTTTGTTGTGCGGAGACATCGTTTATATAAGAGTAGAGAAACACAAACCCATGCTTTGGATTTTAAATTCAAATTTCAGTGAAAACACATTTTTTTAGATTTAATTATGAATTATATATTTTTATGATTTTAATCAATCAAACCATGAATTCAAATACAAACCGAGATATTCCCAAAAACAAGAATAAGAAGATTAGACGGAAGAGACGTAAGAAAGGAGATAATAATGACATAAGTGACGCAAATGAAGACATTGATGAAGACATTGAGGAAGACATTGACGAGATCGACAGGTCTTCGGTTCGTTCGGAGCGTTCGTTGAAATCACTCGACGACAGGTCTTCAATAAATTCCTCTGAATTGTCAAACACTATGATAATCGACGACAAGAATAACAAGAAGTTGTTTCGTAATAAACTGATCCAAAAACGGAGACCTCCGGTAAGAATGCACTCAATTCACAATCTACTGAGAGTTTGTTGCAATGCCTTCGCTTACCATCGATTTGAAACCGCCACTGACCTGATGCCGGCGGTGATCAACAACAAGAGGTCTCCCCATTCGTTCATAATTAAGGCGGCGTTTATTCTGTTCACTCAAAACCCTACAAATTGTGATCTTTTGTTGAAATCAATGAAAAAGTTATCGAAATATAACGTAAATAAACGCGAAATTATGTTAGAAGTGATCCTTTATTTCCTCTCAAACAACGACCAAATCGGAGCCAAAAAATACATTGAATCAAATGAAACGTATCTTAAATTGAATCAATTCCGTAGCAATTCGGTGATTGACCCGTACCTCAAGTTCTTCATTTGTTTTGTCGATTACTTAGAGTGGAAGCAATCGGTTGAAGAGTCAAACGAAGGCATTGTTTATCATTCGAGTCGAATGATCGCCGAAAAGACAAAACTTTCGCTCAAAAACTTAATAACCGAAACAAAAGACTTAGTTTTAGACCATTTTGTCCTCGTTTTGGTTGAAATGTATGAATACTCGCAACAGTTTAGTGAAATCTTTGAGATATTGAATATTTATATCAATAATAATCCGAAACATTTGAATGCTTTCATCTATTTATACAATTTCAGTGTTAAATACCCGGATTATTCCACACAAGACTTACAAACAAATGCATTGAAACAAATCCAAAAGTATTCGCCCGAAAATCCATTGGTTTTAGACTCAATTCAAAGCAATTACCAAATTGTGGTCAAATTTGAGACATTAATGGAGTTCATTGACTACAACCCGAGTGATATCAAAGCCTGGACTCTACTCAAAGACTTAATCTCTTGTATTGAAGACGAAGCCGTTAGGAACTCATTGAAAACCCTTTGGGGGGATATTTATGAAGAATATTGGCTTAAATATCACTTTAATGTCACAAAATTGAAACAAATGAATGAAAACGCAATACAATTGATTGAATGCAAACAAAAAGTAATTCAGTTTTTCTACTCTTCTTCTCATTCATATGTCATACAAACCGATGGGAAGATCGAAGAATATCAAAGTCTTTTTGACTATTGATTATTGAATGCATTTGTGGCCAAACACTTGACAATCAGTTTTGTGCCATATTTTGAAAATACTCTCTTCTGAAGACATAATTAAATTATTTATTCTATTGATTAACTTATTTTGAAAATAATTATAATTATTATATAATTTAAGTCAAATATATTTGTTTTTATCATTTAATCCAAAATAAAATTTCATCAAAAAATGACTTTAATTATTGACTTATGTCTCGAGAATTTTGAATAACTTATGAATAGATTCTGGTCTAAGAGAAGTC
The DNA here is from genome assembly GCA_034698165.1 of Punctoribates punctum. Taxonomy (NCBI): domain Eukaryota; kingdom Metazoa; phylum Arthropoda; class Arachnida; order Sarcoptiformes; family Punctoribatidae; genus Punctoribates; species Punctoribates punctum. The sequence continues at coordinate 9,441 of JAQGBD010001532.1, read as the reverse complement.
GGTTTTAAGAATTTCTAATATATTTGCATTGATTTAAATCCGTTTGCGATAAGTGATGTCAGACGAGACTCTTCTCCGAAGAATTAAACTCAAAACACAAGAAAAGGAAAAATATTATGAAATCTTCAAAATGTTTGACATCGAGAAAAAGGGTTCGTTTGGTGTCAAAGAACTGTCAAAAGTAATGAATTTCTACGGAATGAATCCCAACGAACAGGAAGTTCTTGAGATGATTCTGGTCATAGACAACGACAACAACGGAAGAGTCTCTTTCGACGAGTTTTTAGACGTGTTTCTCAAGCGTTTGAAAGATTCTTCTGAGGCTCAGCACGAGTTGAGGGAAGCCTTCAAAGTGTTTGACAAAGAGAGTAATGGATTCCTTTCTTTACATGACTTCAAAAGAGCAATGACTGAATTGGGAGACAAATTGACAGTAGAAGAGGTCGAAGAAATGATTCGTGAAGTGGTGTCAGACCATTGGGACGAAACTCAAGGCATTAATTATGAAGAATTCATAACTATTATGACTTCAGCCCATAAATGACTCTCAAATATATATAAATCAAATGAATTCTATATTTTATAACTCATTTCAAACAAAATATTTGTAAAAATCAAATTTTTTAATTCATTTTTGATTTAATTTCAGATAAATTCCTAATTTAAACACTCATTAAAACTAAAACCTATTCGAATACATTAATTATTAATTCGTTTATCAAATATAAGCGACAAAACTCATTAATATTCAGTGAAGAGGAAAAGTTATTTTAGTTATTCCTAGTATTCGTTGATTTCGTTCAGAATTTATCAAGTTTACTTATCAATTCAGTTTATTTCAGATAAATCAATTGGAATCTATCGATCATCTTTTAGCTTGCAATTTTTAGAATCCTTCTGTTAGAAGTTACCATGTTATTTATGTGTGTGAAACGTGGATGCTTTTTCAGTGAAATGTCACTAAAATGTCCTAGATGTAAACACTGGCAATTATATTCGAGTGAAATTAAAAAATGATTAGATTTGAGACAGAATTTGTTGATAGTTTAGTGAGAGGTCACAAACCTGGGTATACCTAAAATAATAAACAATGTCTGTAATGATTGCATTTATTTTCAACTTAAGTTCAGATCAGATGAAGTTAGAGTTCAAACACCGATCGCGTGTTTCATAACTCGATAAATGATTTGATAAATTGTCTTCCGATTCATAAAACATATAATCCTCACAATCATTGAACTTATGGTTTATATCGTTTTCAGTGGTTTTCACATCGATTACAAACTTTCGCTTCAATTGAGAACTCATTCGGAATATAATTTCGAAATGAGTTTTAATTATCAGAAGTAAAACAAATCGAAAAATTGCTATCATTTTAGACATCGAATGCATTCTTAAGAAGAGATTCATTTAATTGATATTTTGTTTGCATATTATGTAAAACCTCCGAAGCCTTAAGTCTATTAAGCAATTATCACAAAAGTGGACATCTCTTGTGTGGCAACAGTTGTGACCCCAATATTGCCATTCATTTGATATTCTTTAGACTCTTATATATGTAAAGCAATTGAAACAAAAAAGCATTTAATCGCGAAGTGATTGACATTAAATTGTATTCCAGTTTTGAGAATTCATTTCAAATCTAAAGAATCAAAAGAAATGAAAAATTATTCTTTGATTGGGATTCGATATGAAGTCGTTTTGACGATATCTAGAAATGATTCTTGCTTAATTAATTGTACCAAGTTAATTGTTGAGCTGATAATTGGAATGAGATGTAAACCAGGGTATTTTCGATATTGTAAGCCTATTTTGAAAATTGAATTGAATTGCCTTGCTAATTTATCCGCAGACTGACAATGGATTTGCTAATATTTTATCTTAATTTTTGTGGATATTTGAGTTACAAGTTTACTATAATTGAGATGAACTTAATTCTTGTCTAACGAGTCAACTGATGTGAGTTTCCTCTATTCCGACCACAAAGTTGTGGTATTTTAGACCCCTTTGTAATAATATCTCATTAAAGACATAAGCGTTACATAACTTGCAATTTGTGTCACATATTCTTTAAGCCTAAGATTTGGATGAGTTTTGAAATAACAAAACTATGGCTTTTATATACGGGTTTGCAATTAAACTCTAATTAAATACACTTCAAAATGAAAATTTGAAGGCTTTGAAAATAAATAAAATAATAATCGTTTAGTAATAAAAACACAATTCATATGCAAAACCATTTTCTTGGATCTAATTATTGACAGAAATCATCCTTCAGTTAAATATCGAAATCTCAGACATAGTATTAAAATTCAATCAAAAGCTTTTCATTATCACAGAATAGCTATTTATCAGTTATCAAGGTAATTCTAAGCCTTTATTGAAGAGTCTATTCAATTGATTTTAAAATTGTTGAATAATTTGAAAAACCAAAAAGAATTGATAAATGTTTCCTCTATTGATGTCACCAATGATTTCAACCTTAAAATTAGAATATTTTGAATATTCATTGAATTAATCAATAATTTGTTTCTCTTTCTCACAATTGATATCTTAATTAGAGAAGAATTGACTGAAACTTAGACAATATTTAAATTTCAAATTCAATTGAAAAGAAAGTGACAATAGTGTCGTTTTTGACCAAGGATAAAAACTTTTCACTTTTCTAAAATAATGAGCGAAAATAATGAAAGCTTTAATTTGAAATTAGTTTCAGAAAAACGAAGAGACAATTGCGAGACTCTGAGTCAATAAGTGGCTGTTTATAGAAATTTATTATAAAATAGAGTTAATAATCATAAAGAAGTTACGCATCGAAGGCCTACCTGTGCCTCAACTTAATTAACTGTTATCACTGTCACTGTCATTGGAGTTAAGCTCAAAACAGCTAAGATTTAAGGCAACGACAGAACAATATCTCAATATATCTACAGTTGAATCACTTTTAGATCCGATTGAGAGGCCATTCATTTATTCGAAGCACGCATTTAGTGGTTTGAAGTGCAGACCGAACACTGTTTCAGTGTTTTCTGCATAAAAAAATTGTTCCCAAATTAGATGCCCTGACAAACAATTATTTAGTAGAGAACCGGAATAATGCTATCCATGAAATCCCTGCAATTCATTGAATTGAAGCCCAATGTAAACGCCTTTCACTCCGATTCTAAACACAAGAGTAGTCTTAAAGACTACACGAAGTGAAAAGACTTTCGTTTCTATAGTTTGTGTTCAGAGAAGCGTTAAATTAATAGATGGGAAGTACGGACACAACATTTGAATAAAGTTCTGCCATTTATTGGTCACAATGGGAACAGTTGTGAAGAAGCGTTGATCGCCATATCATAACAGCCTATAATCATAGAATTGTTTTTGGGTCGACACAAACGCTCGCTTTTGGTGACACTTATTCGTCAAACAATGACTTTATTTCGATATTATTCGAAGACCTCGTTTAGACCACTCTCTCCTACGGTTCCATCCTTTCTGTGAATTGATTCTTAAAAGTGATGTTCTCTTAAACAAACAAATATTGAAATCATTAATAATTCGACTCCAATCGGATATAGGAGTAGTTGTATATAGTTTTAGGAGTCTCTCAATTAGTGGCACACAATTTGTTTCTTTAATAAATTGAGTGAAAGTTATTTCAAATTCATTCCTAATATAAAATGAAATAACAAAATGCGTTCAAATGTTTTTAGAGTGAACTCCAAAATGTATTTTTTGTTCAATATTTTAGCCATAATTTTGGTCAAAACATTTATTAGTGTCGACTCCAACACTACAACTGATCCAAAAGCAAACGATGACCACTTGAGGACTACTTCCACTAATTTATTGAATGCAATCGGAGATAATGATACCATTGATTTGGCGGTGGATACCACCCGTTGGTATAGTCAGCGATTATCCACCGAAAAGCCGACCACTTTATATGCAAACCAAAGAAAAACTACGGCTTCTGATATCGATTCCGCCGAAAGATATACTCAGGTATTAAATCATAAGTTTTTATAAAAATCTACAAATTAAGGGGAATTTCAAATAATACTTTTCACTCAACTTTATTTACCTTGGTACTTGGCTCAGCATTACTCAGTTGATTTTTTCCACTTTAACCCCAACTATTTTTGCTCAGATTAACATGCAAGTTTTCTCAAGAATTTATTTAGAAAACTGATTTTGAAAATAAAGCCTATGAGCAAGTTAGTTTATTTTATTAAAATTAGATAAAAATACAGTTTATTTATCAAGACCAATTTTAGTAAACAGACAAATTAATGAATGAACTTGAAAAAGATGAACATTAGACTTAAACAAAATGACCTCAACTATAATTACATAAAAATGATTCACAAATTACTAAATATAACCTTAAGTTATATTATTTAAACTCTTTGAATGACTTGAAGTCCCGGTTTAAGGAAATGCATGAATTTGTATAATTAGCTTGCTCAATTATAATTTATTCTGTTATATTCATGAAAAAAAGACTGAAACGACTGCCAACGAAAGAGTAACGCAAACATTGGAAACGAGTTCTCACAGTCGACTACCCGTGACATTAACTTCGCCTTCAATGGCAGCTGTTTATGAAGAGACCAGTGCTGAGAGCGCTGACAGAACCGATGGTATGCAACAACACGAAAGCGTTACCACAAAGTCATTATTCACCAAACATTCGGGTAATCTCTTTGAAAGAGTTGACAGACTCTTCTTCTTAATTGTCTTTCACTGTTTAAAGTTCAATAGCGCGTAAAAAATGTCAGATCAGGTCTGACCTCTCATTACCCCCTAAGCATTCAATTCTCGTAATGAACCCAATTTTATGACCAACTCTTTGACAACAAAGGCATTCATCAGCCATTATATGGTTGGCTTCAGTTATTGTATTCAGTTGTGGGTCAAAAGCTTTCACTTTTCATTTCTGAAACAATTGGGATAACCAGTGATCACAACAAACACTTTTGCCAATTGAAAGTCAACCCAATCATATCGGACGTGACTTTCATACCTATTCTTATTAGGATTTCCTCATAACTCAAACATATGTTTATCAGAACAAACATTAGATTTGAAATCAAACATTTAAATGATATGTCAAGTGATAGAAATTCTCTATTTGATCTAGCTACATTGATTATTGTTTTGTCAAACTAAAGAACTAGGCAATCTTTGAGATGACACAACATTTAGAACACTTTTCTTTCACATTTTGAAAAGTTTTTGTAATGTTTTCCCACTTTTTTTTATCAAACAAATGATTTGATTGAATGAATTCAATTTACAAATTATTTGACAACTATTTCAGATAATTCTATATTCATGGGAAACAAAGGACCGGTGGATCACAGTTATGACCACATATGTGACTTCTGCCTATATGAAGGACAGGGCAATTTCACAAGTTATGGTTACCCTTTGCATTATCGAAATAACCTGAACTGCACCTACAGAGTGATGAGAATACCAGACTCTGATGTCTGTGAAGTCGAGCTATACTTTCATGACTTCGATATTCCTATTTCTTCACTGCCTTCCACTGCATATCAAAAGACCCAAAATATTAGACAAAACGACTGCCCCGAAGATTATCTTGAAGTCAATGGTCGCAAATTTTGTGGACCCGAATGGAAACATCACTCAGAAGTCTTAAGTTTTCCATCAAATCAAAGAGAACTTGTCTTCAGATTTGTGTCGAATGAGAAAACTAATGGAAAAGGATTTTGGGCTGAAGTGAGGGGTCGGCCCAACACTTGTTATGGCACTCGTCTGAAAACCCAGGCATCAGAAGTATGTGAAGAGAGATTCTCTGCCATTGAATTCGAAATACTTAGCCCTCACTTCCCCGACAACTACCCCATCAACTCTGACTGTACTTATTATATAAGACGAGCCAATGATGATGTCTGTGCCCTGGAATTGCTTTTCTTCAAATTCGATACCGAATATTCTGAAGGCTGTGCTTACGATTATCTCGAGATTGATGGCCAGAAATTTTGTGGAACCCTTCCCGACAGCGCACAACACATATTTAAGTTCGAAAGCGACCAAAAAATGATATCATTTCAGAGCGATTCACAGGTTTCCAAATCGGGTTTTCATATTCACGTCAAACAATTAACTGATTGTAGGCCTCCATCACTACCGGCTCCTCCTTCTTGTAATGTATGCACCAGTGCCGGGTCAGGGGCTTTAGTCAGCTATAGTTATCCCGATTACTACCGAAACAACCTGTTCTGCACCTTCACAATAGATCGGCGAAACCCTGATTACTGTTACGTCGAATTAGACTTCGAAGACTTCGAATTACAGGACTCAGACAACTGTGAGGCAGACTTCTTGCAGGTCGAAGACCAGAGGTTTTGTGGCGAAACACTCAAAATGACTAAAAGAGTGATTCCTTTCGATGATAAAGAGAAAGGAGTCGTTCTTCTCTTCAAAACAGACGACACCAAAACCAAGAGAGGATTTTTGATTCAATACAGACAAATGGAGTGCACTAATGATATCGTCCAAGAGAAGGCTTCTTTGCCTAACTCAGCAGTAGTACCCGTCCCTCACAGCAAATGTGATTATGTTTTCACTGACAAAGAGTTTGTAATCAAAAGTGAGAACTTTACCAAAAGTTATGCGAATAACCTCGAGTGTAGTTATTATGTCAAACGAAACTCGACTAAAGTCTGTTATTTGGAACTAACATTCATCAAATTCGATGTCGAGGCCAGTCCTGAGTGTCAATACGATTATCTGGAAGTGGGAAACACTGTTCGTCTTTGTGGGACATTACAAACGGAAACGGTTCGGACCTATATTTTCGATGGAAACGAGAAACTCTTGAAATTTCATTCGGACGCCTCTAATAACAGGAATGGGTTTCTCATTAAAGCCGAACAGTTGGAGTGTAAGGGCGACAAAATTATCCGCAAAATCACTCCTTCACTGACAACACCGTCCGCTTCAGTTGTTTCCCCCACTCATCACAGTCTTCAAGATTCCAATTATTGTAGTGGAGTATTGGATGAGCAGGAATTCACAATATTCAGTCCGGGATATCCAGGTCTTTATCCGACTAATCAGGACTGTCTTCATATGATAAGGAAGTTCTCTCCGAATGTCTGCAAATTGGAGGTCACTTTCGATGACTTCGAGATACAACCGAGTGATCCAAACGCTTACTGTAAGTACGACTTCCTTGACTTCAATGGAGTTAGAGTTTGTGGGGATGTCATCAAAGGGGAGATCAGAACCTATTTATTCCCATCGGAAACGTTTGCCATACATTTCCATTCAGACAATTCTGTGACCACTTCTGACAAAAGCTTCAGAATTAGTGTCAGACAAACGGAGTGCGAACAGAATCAGATTCCAACTGAAGAGACAACTAATAAGAACCACTTCCAGAAAGCATATAACTGTAACCGAGTTATTTCTGAGTCGGCCTTCGAACTGAAAAGTCCAAACTATCCAGGCAACTACCCTGATAACATGAACTGTAAATATACTATTTTAAAGCACAGAACGGGGGCTAAAGTTTGTCAATTAGAGGTTAACTTTGTTGACATGAATTTAGAAAAATCAGAAGATTGTGTTCGAGATTATCTTAATTTCAACGGACAACTAATGTGTGGATCCCTTTCATCAGAAACGACGAGACTCTATGGTTTTGAGAGCAATCAGTTTGAAATTAATTTTGTTTCTGATCACTACGGAAGTCAGAGAGGCTTCCGTTTGAGGATTAGACAAAGGGATTGTCTTCCCGAAGATCAAACTCATTTGGTTCAACAACCATTTGGCAACGGATTGACTCAATGCGGAGGAATCTTTAGCGACGAGTCGGTAGAACTCAAGAGTCCTAATTATCCGCAGTATTACGAGAGTAATATGGACTGTGTTTATACCATTAGACGCAAAGACAACGATATTTGCAAACTTGAGCTCATATTTGAAGACTTTGATTTGGAGCCCAGTCCTGGATGTGCTTACGATTATCTTATGATCGACGGGAAGAAACACTGCGGAGATATGAATCAAAATCATATAAAAGTATTGGATTTTCACGAAAAGGAGAAAACCCTTCTGTTTCGGTCCGGCACTTATAGTGTGAGTAATAGACGAGGATTTCTGGTGAGGGCTCATCAAAAAGATTGTCAGTTGACATATACACCAATACGCACTCCAATACGTACTCCAATAGAGCCACCAATTGAGCCGCAAATACCTGTGGTTTTGCCCCCAATTCCTTCAATTTGCGAAATATGTTTCACAGAAGTGATGGGAACCATTCAGTCTTATGACTTTCCAAATAATTACCCTGCCAACCTTAATTGCAAATATAAAATAACAGCACTGCCTGGAAATTGTATGGTTCAGCTAAACTTTGACCAGTTCCGTTTAGAACACTCAGACACTTGTGAGGCAGACTATCTTGAGATCAATAACATTAGGTATTGTGGCAATCAATTGGAGGGATCCACTCGTATGTATTCATACACAACAATACTAATCCATATCTAATCAAATACTTCTTTCATTCAGTTCTGGCCTTCAATAAGAAACCCGAAGAGGTTTTAATCCGATTCGTGACAAACGGTCACAAAAGCTTCAAAGGATTTCGAGCTTCTTATACCCAACTGCCATGTATTGGAGGAGTGCCATCAGGTCAGCAACAGCTGACACTTCAACAGCAACAACAGTACTATTCTCACCAAGCACAACCACAAGCACAGCCTCAGCCACAACCTCGTCCGCAGCCTCAATCACAGCCACAATTGCATCGTAAGCCACAGCATCAGAAAACGGTGTCAACATATCCTTCCTCTGCATCACATTATGGTTCGCAACCCATTGCTATCGTTGACAACACTTCGCTGACAAGAATTCCATGCGATCGAGTCATTTATGATACTGTGTTTGAGCTGCGAAGTCCAAACTACCCTGCTTATTATCCTTCTAATAATGATTGTCTTTATTCTATACGAAGAGCTAATTCTGATATTTGCAAACTTCAGCTCAGATTCCTATACTTTGACGTTAAGGGAGACTATAAGGTCTGTTCAGGGGATTCCCTAGAAATAGACGGCACCAAAATATGCGGACGTCTTCCCAATAATACAATAAGTAAGTCATAAACTAATCCAAACCCAATTAATGACACAATTTTTTTCAGGGGAATACCCTTTTGAGTCATACAAAACTTCTTTGCGATTCCGTTCCGACGCTTCGATTAATGCCAAAGGCTTTGAAATAATGGGCCAACAAATTGAATGCACTTATGATCTGAAATCGCCTTCAATAAAGTCCTCGAACCAAAGCAAGCACTACCCGCCACACATTCCTTCACAATATGCTCAGTCGTCAGTACAATACACTAACGAAAACACATTGACTTCATCCCAGTCTCAACCCATACCTCAGCCACACTCTCGTCCCCCCTATTCC
>JAQGBD010001531.1:0-15249 GCA_034698165.1 Punctoribates punctum | reverse complement strand
CCATTATTTAACCATCATCCAGTTGTTTCTACCATAGAAACGGCGCTCATCACACAAAACCGATTTAATTAGTTAGACAATTTCGTCGCCAAAAGCCTTAATAATTGAATAAACAGTTTGTCTATAAATCTATGAAATCTATGAAAACAGAACTGATTTGAATTTCTTTAATAATAATAATAATAAATTCTTATTCTGTGCTCAAAACAGCCGAACCCCAGGCGAACAGTGGCTCACAAGTGAATGTACCGGAAATAAGGAAACACTCGTCGACACCGGTGGCGGAGTTGACACCAAAACAGTTGCAGAAAGCGAGTGGTAAACCACTGCTGGCCAAACATCCTGATAAAACGCCCGGTGCTAAAGGAGAGAGGAAAAAAGATGTTAAAAAAGACAAAGTAAGCCAGTTCATTCGCTCAGCATGCTCATTTTTAGGTCGTTCCCAATGTTGAACAGTTCGGAAAACAAATAGAACCAATTGTTTTGAAGAAAAAAATTGAACAAGCTAATTTCATATCTGATTGAACTACTGATGATGTAGTTATTTGTCTGACTTTAATAACTGGGAAATAATTAATTTATTTATTGCTAGATCATAAAAACTAGAATTTATTGAACTTGAGTAACAATCTGTGCTCTGAAGGGACCGACCGCTTGATTACACATTTGGGATAAGAATTATGTATTAATTGGTTTTGAAGTAAATATCGATTAATGGCCTCAAAAACAATTCAATTGATATTTGATTTTAATCTTGAAATCAGTCAATCATTTGATTGATTTAATCGATTGATGAGAAAAAGCTAATTAATCGCCAAAATTAATTGACCTTGATCAGTGAATAAATGACTCGATTCACACCGGTTTTCAATCGGCGGATGTTTTGATAGATAATTGTTTTGAAACAAAAAATTATTTTCAAATCAATTGAAATAAAGTTTTATTTGTTTTCTTTATATTCTATTTAGTAATTAATTATTATTTCGCACTTCCCTGAGCTCTGACCCCTTCCCAGAGTAGTTTTTGAGGTTAGCGAAGGCCTGCCCTGAATTGTTTGTTTTTATGTTCTAGTTAATTTTTCAAAATAAAATTATTAATTGTTCCTGATAGACATTATACACGACCACATTCGAGACACAGGTGGATGCGGCCCCTCCTCATCCTTTAGAAGAAAAGTACCAAGATGTTCAACTGGACGAGATAGAGATCGACACGAATATATTCACACCGGAAGTAGAGGACGCTGTCGTTAAAATACAGGCCGGGGTTAGGGGCTATTTGGCCCGGAAACACCTCAACGACTCGAAGAAAGACCTGGATGAGGCTCTTGCTAATTATGAAGAAGGTAATCTTTTATTAACTAGCCTTTTTTAATGGAAATTAAAAGTTTAAAAGGAGCAAGATCAACAAAAAAAGAACTTTAAAAATAGATTAAATATGTTAGGGATCTTTTTCGACTCCAAGGATATTAAATTTTATAATTTTATCTTGTTCATTTACTTTAAGAATTAATTAATTACAGTCTAGTAAAATAAGATAGAGATTATATGATCTTGCAATTTTCGAGTTTTATTTGCTGGATAACTGATTTGATTGAAAATAATTAAAATAACTATGAGCATAACAAAAATTATCTAGTTTTTTTATTTTAGCAAGAACGATTAGAAATTGATTCGAAAATTTTAAAAATAAAACTTCGGACACTTTTTCAAACCAAATTGATATTAATTTACAATTTTATCCAGTACATTCTCTTCAAGAATTAATTAATTACAGTCTAGAAAACTAGGATATTAATGAGAAGAGCTAGAAAAGAGCTAGCAACTTTTATTTCTGATTCCCTGAATGATAGTTAATCCTGAAATTATTTAAAATAATAATCAACAAAAAATGATCCTGCTTCTTGAATTGAACAAGGATAATTATGAAATTATTACAGTAACAGATAAATACACAATTATACAATTCTACCTAGTTCATTTTTATAAAAGAATTACTTGAATTTCATGTCAAATAAATTGTTTTTAATACAAAAATTTGATTTCTTTCAGAATCGGCTGTCGTTCCGCCGCCGAAGAACTTCGAGAGTCAGACACTCAGCTCTTTCACCGATTTGGACAAATGGAAGAAATTGTCCCAACATTTAGAGGACAAAATCGATGACATCACTGACCAGAGGCCCGAAACTGTGGTACCGATTCAGCCGCCAATCAACGGACCGCTCACTGAAGCGGTTATTCCTCTGAAGGACTCAAACGATCACAAAGTGATTGAGACCTATGTCTGCAAAGAGAATATTCTGGACGTCGAGCCCAATGAGGAACAGCCGCCCGTCTATTCCAAGATAATGGCCGCCGACGCGAAGGTCGTCGATAAGGTCTTCGATGTCCTGATGTCCGAAACAGAGTCCGAGTCTATCATTAATTTCGTGGAAACGAATAAATCAAAGATCGAGTCCTCGATTGTGGAACCGATCGTAGAACAGATCAATAGCCTTATTGGTGACAATACTGAAGACAATTCTCAAGAGTCTCAGGTTTTGGCAAATCTTAACGCAATTCTCGATAATAGCGACACAAATGATAGTCTTCTGATATCACCAGAAGAACAGCCAAATGAAGACTCGCTTCAATCAAAAGCCGCCGAAATTGTGTCACAACAGACAACTCAGGAGATAATCAGGAATTCCTTCCATGAGTTCGTCAAAGAGTTGACGACAGAGCCCCAGAAGACAATGGATTCTGAGCCTAAAGTAGAGGAATCTTCAGAAGAAGTTGTGGTCAAAACAGAAGAACCGTTGACTGAATCCGAGCCCAAAGTCGACGAAAGGAAAACCGATTCAATGATATTCGAGGAAGAAGTGGTTCAGACCATCTTCGACCAGGAGCTGAGCAAAACACAGACCAAGAGCCAAATATTTGCCATCGAACTGTTCAAAGACGACGTCAAAGAGGAACAGTTGGCAAATGTGACAACACTTTCGTCGCCAGAGCCCAGTGTTAAGAATATATGGGGTGTCGAGGAAAAGGTCTGCAAGACTTCTGTAGACCAGTTTGTCCTCAAACCCGTTGAACCCGAGACTCGGCCCCAACCCTCCGAACAGGTCTTCCATACTTTGGAAACGGTTCCGGTCTTAGAGACCGAACAGAAGATCGAAGTAATCAGTACTCAGAGTCGGAAAAACTCTGAGGACTTACTCGAGTCAGACGTCGTTCCCATCGATGAACCACTTCTTCTGCATACGGAAGAGGAAGTGGTGCCAACCCTTCCCTCGCCAGTGATTCTGGTCGAGGAACAAAACGGCAATATTCTTGACGAAGAGGAGGCGGCCATCAGAATACAGGCCGCCTTCCGGGGCTATCAGATCAGGCGCTCGATGTCGAGGGAGGCGTCGCCCAACAGATCCACTAATCATAACAATAACATCGACAGCAATAACAACACTAACCATAACAACCCCTCCATTGATAATGAGGTCGAAGTGACCGATACTGCCGTCCAATGGATTGAATCCAGTCTTCATCAGAGCGACAATCAATTGGTTCCGGAGTTCAGTCCCTCCGAACAGTTCTTAACCCCAACCGATGTCTCAAATACTGATAATAGAACTCAAGAAGTGATGTCCACATCTGTGGAACAGATAAACACATCTCTGGAAAAACTTGAGGATCAGCTGATGCAGGAACTGATCTCTTCGGCTGAAGAGGAGGACAGGACTCAGGCCTTACTTAATGATAACTTAGACACGACTCAGAAACTTATGGATGACCTCAACTCTGGTGAACTGTCGGCACCTCTTCTTCTTCAACGCATTCAGCAGTCGATGTCATCGAATTCTGGAGCCGAAGAACAGGTCACAGAAGTGGAGGAATGTCCGCCGTTTGTCTCAAGTGATGCTCAAACAAAACCTGAAGAAGAGGTGAATAAAGAACTTGAGTCCAGTGTTGAGGACAGACCTCTTATTGAGAGGTCCGATACCATTATTCTGGATCTGATGTCGTCATCTCCACAGACAATAAATACCCCAATCATTGAAAGCCAAGAATCAAATACTATTCAAAGTGATATCACTTCCTCTGAAGACAAACCCCTTTTGGATCAGACGATAGACTCGGAAGTCGTGAACAGAGAGGAGTCGAATAGCAGTCCAATAGTTGTCTCAGAAGTACTGAAATCCGATTCATTGTCTGAAATCAAAGCCGAAGTGACCACTGAGTCAACTGATCCACAGACAGAATCCGAAGTAAATGTACCGCAAGTGCCAGAAGTTGTTCCAGAGGTCAGTCGCGTTGAGGTCACAGAAACGCCAATTCAAGTGACAGATGTCAACCTTCAAGAGGTTTCCCAAACACAGAATGAAGTGACAGAAGAGGAAAAGACATCTGAAGAACCGGAACAAGAGGTCAGGGAATCGCCCGAAGAAAAGCTGAGCCCAACCATAGAAGATATTCTTGATAGTGATAAAAAGCCCAGGGTCAGCTTTTCAGAAGTGGTCGATATTATGGATATACCGAACAGCGATAGTCGAGAAGTCAGTCCCACCGAAGTGTGTGAACCCGAACCCGAAGTAACCGAATCTCAAGTGCAAGCAATGCCTACTCCAGGAGATGACGAGATGTATGAGTCGACTCCACCCCAAACCCCGTCCTCTGACTGTCCAACAGAGACACAGCCCATCGAAAGCACAGAACCCGAAACGCCTGAACTCGAGCTCATCCATAGGACACCACTCATTGATTTGTCTAATGGAGTGACAGAAGAAGAAGTGGTCGAACAGAACGGCACAGAATCGGAGGCACTGTTTCAGTCAAATATCGAACCGCCCACTCCTGACTTGGAACAGGTCAGAGAGATTACACCCGAGTTATCATTCATAAGGTCATCAGAGGAGGCGGTGCTCACAAAAATCGGTTCTTCCGAATCGGAACAGGAGGCAGATGTCCTGTCCAGCGACGCCTTATTAGGACGGCGCCAGTCCAGCGATACTATAGTAGAGAGCAGGCCCTCACTCATACCGGTGCTCGAGTCAAATAATAAGCCAAAAGTCGGGGAACAGACCGACACTGTCTTCAAGAGACCGAAACCAATACTCAAAGAAAAAGAGGCGAAAATCTATACGAATATAATTCCCGACGAAGTAATTCCCGAACCCTTTGCTTACGAATATCTTATCTAATCTTTTGATCTATTTTTTCACCCTTTCCTCTCATTCTGTCCAATGAATGATGGCGTCGTCTCCAATAGCAAACCCACTCCACTTCCGAAGAGATATCCAGTCCTGACGACGAGAGTCCAGAGTTTTGTGGTTTGGGGCCAAACACTCCGATACCGGTGCGCGCCTCCAGTCCTAACCCGTTTGGCAAGAAGAGGAGGCGGGGCAAGAAGGGCACAGCCGGCGGCGGGGGCGGCGGCACAGCCCGAAAGTGAATCAGAAACTTATTTTAACATAAATTATATTTAATTATTCTGTGCTTTGGAACAGAATTTTGTGAACAAATTAAACAAAATAAACATTTTATTGATATTTGTATTAATTATTAGTAATTAAAAGAGAAACAAACAAATTGAGCTTGGTCAAATAAATACAAATATCGATTTATTCCAAGGGTAATTTTGCACCAAGCTACAATGAACCGGCTTATTAACAAATTTCAATTAAAAATTCCTTGATAAATTGGAAAAATGGATGAGCAAAAATTAATCAGGTAACATTTGAACAAAAATGAACTGGCTTTTTGAATTGAGCTAGAAAAATAAGTCCTTATTTTAACGTCCAGTTAATTTAGATTTTTAAATTTAATCAAGTACAATTTCAACGACTATTAAATAGTTACAGCTTAAAAGTCCGTGGAACAAATATCATGTTAAATTCAGGTGTAATTTGTAAAATTCATATTATCTAGTCAAATAACTTACTGAAAATATAATTATCTAGGATTAAAATTATTAGATTTAATATTAATATCAAATTACCAAGGTAAATAATTTTATGAATGGTCTGACGTAGGTTTCAAATATGGCTGATCTAATGAATTTGAAATTACCAAGTTTATAAACATTAGGTCTGCACTGTGAATGAGAATGAACATCAAGATCATTCTGCCCTGTATTGTTCTATCGGCTAATATAGCCTTGGTCAATTCAGGGTTTATGAATAGCGTTTTCGACAGCTCTGTTTCATTCTTGGAAAATGTGCGACAGGTCTACAGGAAATTCATGGTTGAAGACAATAACGTGAGTGAACCCAATTTAACCATGCTCAATTCCGGATTAAACACAGAATATGAGGAGGAGGATAGACTCTTGCAACTTGTGGGCAATGGCCAAGAGTATATAAGTGTTAAGAGGAACAAGAGCTTCGATGGCGGGCTTACCTATCATATTGTCACTGAATTTGTTCCAGCGGTAAGTGATTCACCATGGTCATTAACAAATATTAACATGCTTCTACCTTTTTGCTAGGTGCATTCTCCTCCTTATATTCTGACATTTGAAAAAGTGACCTGATAAGTTTTAATAACAGGGTTCAAAACCTGGAAAAAGACCTAGCTATGGCGACAATTTTTTTGAAGTAATTACCATGATAATATTTAGATTGAATTTTAATTCAATTGTTTCAATTTGTACAGGGTATTTATTAGAATAATCAGGGTAATAATCGGTGTAAAATTTGAATGAAACTCAAAATTATCCAAGATCAAACCAAGAGACCCTTGACAGAGGATGAAGAAGCAACTGTCCTTGATCCATTTGCGGTGATCACACAGGCGACAACTGTAACGCCTAGTATCTACCCAACTGACCAGGATAAAAGTTACCCATCAAATAAAGACGGGGCCTATGGTTTTGTCATTCAACTCACCGAAGACGATAAGCCCCGGTTTGCCCGACCCCGTGGTAAAGAGGTATTCAAAATGATCTAGTTCAATGTTATTTACCATGATAATAATTTTTAAAATCACCAGGTTTATTATTTTAACAAAGTTGGCAAGGACATATTTTTCAATAACATAATGATCCCGGTGAAAAACAACGAGAAAAAATTGCCGCCAGATATTACCTCGGTATTCAAAGGTAACTTATTCTCAAACATAGGACTCATTTCCACTTATTCTGTGCTCTTTTCAGGACCGGACGATCTCTATTACTTCATTCGCGAGGACGCCTACTGTCGTCGAGAACTAAATGTGTCGGGTATTGGTTTGGACCCACCGGACTATGTAAATTAGCATGCTAACTTACAAATAATTATCTTGTCGTAAATGATCTTGGTATTTAACAGTGTCCAGAGGGCGGTGATCTTCGGGAACTGTTGGGCTGTAATATACGTTTCTATCCGCCAGAGGTCGACGACCTGTGCAACAATCCAATGCTCGACCACTCCTTCCTGTCGCCGATAGACAAAAAAGTAGCATGGTTAATCAGAGGCAAGGACGTTTGGCTCCTGCACGATCTGCCTTCAAACCCGAAGGCGGCGCCGTCCAAGTGCAATATGACCAAGCACGGTGACGCCACAAAAATCTGGAAGAGGTACAACCCGAAAGCCGAAGCCCTGTTCACTGTGCAAGGTAATGACCATGATAAATTTGATGAAATTAAAATTATGCAAAAATATCAAGTTTGAGATGAAGTAAATTTATGGATTTTCAGTTGCCAGGATCATATAAATAAAAATTCCATTTAATACAAGATAAACATTTTGACTATTTTACAGTTTGTCAGTTTACTTATTTTCTTACCCTTGCTTACATTTATATTGAAATTGTCCAAGATATCCTATTGAGATATCAAATAAATAACCGATTATATGACTAAAATCTAATTATTTGAATATTAGATGATTGAATTTATTTGAAAACACCATGATGAAAATAAATAGATTTTTTAAAAACTGTAATTTGTTCTTGAGATTGAGCTTGATTATAACCAGAGGCGCTGATTTTTTGCACCTTGGAAAAAATTAGAGCTAGTTATTCATGTTTTACCAATTGAATAAAGGTCAACTTTTAACTACTCATACAAAATACCCAGGACCTTTGAATAAGTCAAGCAATCCCTTATTTGAACCTTAATAACTTTTACTCATTCCCACAAAA
This sequence comes from Punctoribates punctum, assembly GCA_034698165.1. Lineage (NCBI taxonomy): Eukaryota > Metazoa > Arthropoda > Arachnida > Sarcoptiformes > Punctoribatidae > Punctoribates > Punctoribates punctum. Next base: position 7,153 of record JAQGBD010001531.1, on the reverse strand, counting down.
ATTCATTATAATATAACTGAATTGCTCTTGATCATCTGTGAAATTTTAACCTAGAACAAAAGAAAAGGCCGGTTTTGGTGCAGTTCTATAGACACAAGTTTACGGTTTGGAACTTCAAAGGGGGAAACCCTGTGTTCGAGGGCTTTATCAAAGAGATGGCACTCAATGAGAATCAGTACAAGAATCAGATGTTCACTGAAAAGCCGGTAGAGGTGGCGCCGGTTGAGACGGTGCCCGACGTGCCAAAGAGCAAGATCGTTTATAAAGAGAATGAGTTCCGCCAACTGTGCGATGACCCGGTCATCGACTCAGCGGACGCCAGTTTGGACGGGACTGTTGTCTATCTCTTCAAAGATCAGTTTTACTATCAGTTGGAGGGTTAGAAATTGATCTTGGTAATTAAAAAATTTAATTGCTTGCTCATTTCCAGGTGTAAAAGACCAGGGCTTCGGAACACTGACCAAATTCGGCAAAAGCGCCGAACTGTTTGCCGGATTCGCGAAGAACTCGTCGGCGGTCATGACCTGCAAAGAGGGCCGGAATCGGGGATTCGTTTATGAGTTCAACACATTTATCGATGAAAATAGTAATTCTGTTCCGAAAATTCTGAGTTTATTGAAAAATTATATAAACCAGGTCCAAGTCAACGGCCACACACCCAGTTCACAAGTTGGGACCTGGATTCAAAAACAACCACAAAGAACGAGGAATGGATAGAGCCGTCCGCTGCGGGACTGTCCGCGGTTTTCCACAACCGGAATGTCACCGATCCGGTGATGATCGCCCTTAAGGACGATGAGGTGGGTGCTCTACCTTGCTAAAACTTTATCAAGAACATTGTCTCAACAAAATTCCAGGTCTTTTACTACTCAACAATAGCGGACACCTTCGCCCCGAAGCGGCGTTCGGTAAAACACTTCGACAGTCGGGAGAAACTGCCGGCGGGTGTCGGCGCCGCCTTTTCGCTGCCAAACTCAGTCATCTATTTATTCAAAGCGAAACACTTCTGTGTTCGGGAACTCTTCTACGACAGACTCCCTCCCTATGTATGAATGACCCAGGAGTTGAGTATATGTCAGAAAACGGAATTCTTATCTAAATTCCCGACCCTTTAGTGTCCCGAATGGCAGGACTCGCGGGAACTGTTCGGCTGTTTCGGAGACCCGCATAAGCCGAAGCCCACCCATAAAAAGATGGTCAACAACTTCAAGGCAATGACCGACCTGTGCTCTGACCTCAATATAGACGACGCCGACAGGACGTGGCAGAGGGAGGACATGATCTTCGTCTGGCGGAAAGACAAGTACTGGCGTTTGGCCGACTTTCCCCTCTCTCCCCGGGTTGTGGAGGCGGGGGAGTCCGCAAAGAAGTGGGACGGCTTCTCGGAGAACCCTGATGCTGTCACTGTTATCCAAGAAGGTGTTTTTTTGAATTGAACAAGGTGAAAAACTAAACCAATATTTTTGTATCTAGGTAAAACAAGAAGGGGCTGGTTCTATGCCATGTTTGGGGGCTATTGGTCCAGTTGGTACCCGGACCGAAAGCCCTGGGTCGGTTACAAGGCCTGGTGGGGACAGCCTACTGCATCGAAAAAGTTCGGGGCTATGATGCGTATGTAAAATAAATGAGCTTGCTAATAATTGCCCTAGTTAAAATTTACCAATATTTTTGACCCTGGTTAAATAATGATTACCTTGCCACTAATTCCTAGATAACGGAGACATTCGACAAGCATTGGTTCTTGGCTTCGAGGGCTCACTGGTATGGAGTGCCTCAAGAATTCAAAATTAATTCTGACCCCATTTCAGGTGCAATACTACTCTTCCGACGGATCTATTCTCGACCATAAAGGCGGGGCTGATGTGGACAAGACTGAGGAGCACTGGCCGGCGGACATTACCGCCGCCTTCCGTATGGAAGACAATACGGTATACCTCTTCAGAGGCGACAAATACTGTCAAAGAAAGTGGAACTGTTCGCAGAAGAAGACCAGTTGTGTGAGTAATCTGTGGTCAGAATCAATGGTAATTCGATTGATATTATTCTTCTGGAAGTGTGAGGACTGGAAAGCGGCCAAAGACTTGTTTAAATGCGATTCATTTGAGACCTATTCTGTCGATGGAAGTGATTCTGTCAAAGACGAGGACTATAATGGCGGAGAAGATAAGGGAACGGACGGCGAGGCTGAAGCTACTGAGGGTGAGGGCAGACTCGCGCTCTTTCCCGACGAAGACAAGGGAAGGGATGACGAAGATATGGTCACCGGCGAGGAAGAGATAACGACTACAGAAGAAGAAGAAGAGGAGACGACACAGAGGCCAAAGAGGAAGCGGAAGAAGAAGATAACGAAGAATACATTGAAGCCGGGTCAAATTCTTCCATCGCCACGTCCTAGGTCTGTTTAATAAACCGCTTGGTGCTCGATGACCTAGTACTAATTGATTTTTAATTGTTCCAGCTGATTTTTTTACCCAATAAATTTATTTTAATTAACCAAGTTTAAAAATCAATCAATTAAAAATAATTAATTAATTAACAAAGAAAGTGATCTTGGTCATATTATTTCTCCAGTGAACCGAAAAAGAAGCGGAAGAAAAAGAGGAGAAAGAAAATCAATTGAAGCCTGGTCAAATATTTCCTTCCCCACGTACTAGGTCGCTTGGTGCTTGGGGACCCTGTACCTCATTTTTAATTGTTCCAGTTGATTTCTGTACCCCAATAAATTTATTTTGAATAACCAAGTTACTTTAATTATGTAGAATATTCTATCGTTTTAAAAAAGGTGTAAAATGACCAGGGTTTTATTTTTAAACATTTATTTGCCTAGATTTTCAGCACACCATAAATGGGATGTCGTCTGTGTTTCACCACGATATTTATATTCCTTTTTCCTGTTGATAAATAAAATAATCTTTAAATTTGAGCAAGATAACTTTTTAAGAAACATTTATTTACCTTGATCATTTTTCGATTTATTCGTGATCCAGGTAAAATTTATCGTTTTTAAGTCGAATTACACATTTCAATATAGTAGAATTAGCATGATGAATTTATTTAAATTAAAACTTCAAATGACAATGGAATGAATGCTCGAAAAATAACCAAGATTAATACAATTCAACTAAATTAAAAAATCAGTCTATGATTAAACAGTTGCCTCGGATTCATTCCTAGGCTCTGCCTGAGCTTGGACATCTAAATTAGGTAGGGGCGCACCTGGCTCAGGAGTAGGACCTAGAACAGAAGCTGCCGCATCAGATTCCGCTATTTTCCGATCCCCTTGGTTAGTTTTCTCTTCATTAACATTATCAGAAGGGGGTGGGGTAGCTGTGGCATGAGCTTGCTCTGCCTGTTGACCACCCTGGGCAATTTGTTTAATCTGTGCGGCAATACTGGAAATATTCTTTTCTACCGGATTTTCCATCCGTCCCATAGACTGTTCCATAGATGTTATGTTAATACCTGGCTGTGGGGGAAAGGCGGCCATTTGAGAGGGAATAAGCCTGTCCTGCTCTGGCACTAACATTTGGGTCGGTGCTGATTCTGGTTTTGAAGGAATTCCCTCCAATTGAAGACCAGTTGCTGGGGTAGATTCCGATTGTGGTGGAGCGGCATCTAAATGATTTTGTGACACTACTGGAGGACTGTCCACTGGAGGAGGTGACGATATGTCTGAAACTGGTGTAGGATTTGATCCAAGAACAGGAGGACCTGTCACCAAATGTAGACTTGAGTCAGGAGTAGCTCCTGGTTGCGGAAGTGGTGAAGCTGTGCTGTGCTGTGTAGCACCAGGCACCAATATTGATGAATTTGTATCTGGAGCCTGAGGAACTACTGTTCCTGCTGATAGAAGAGCAAAAGAAAGCTGAGGAACTGTACTTGGTGATTCTTGCACCGGTGGTGCTAAATCTGGGGAAGGAGGTGCTATTAAACTAGCTGAATTTATTATGCCTGGAATCGGTGCTGAACTTGGAATTAATTCTGATTGAGGGGGAGCTGTGGGTAATATAGTTTGGGAATCCATTGAAGGAGCGGCCACTGGTGGGGGCGGAGGGCTATCTGGGATCGGTTGAGGTCTCAATTCAGCACTAGAAGCTATGCTTTCCTGAGATTGAGGACCCTGCTTCAATAAATGTGAGCCTGTTCCTCCTAAAGGAAGAGCAATGGATGGTTGAGGAACTGCCCCTGATGATTCTTGTAATGGTTGTGATATCGTAGGTAAATGAGCAGCTGGAGGGCCAGGTGCTATTTGTGGAACAGGTGCTGGGTTAGAAGCTGATAAACTAGGTGAATTTAATATTGCCGGGACCGGTGATGGACTTGGATTTTGTTCTGTTCGTTGAGAATCTGTATTCAGTACACGTTTTGTCTCTACTGAAGGGCCGGCCACTGGACTGGGTGTTGAAACACCATTGGAAAGCCCCGGAACTGGACTTGGTGATTCTGGTATTTCTTGAGCCAACACTTGGAAAGGAGGAGCTACTGCTGGTTGAGGTATTGAACTTGGTGATTCTGGTAATGGTTTTGTTATCCCTGGTAAATGATCATTTGGAAAGGGAGGTGCTGTGTTTAAAGGTGGTAAGCTAGGTGAATTTATTACGACTGGAATCGGTGCTGAACTTGGATTTTCTAATTGATGTGGAACTTCAGGTATTGGATTTGGTGGCCCTCCTAAAGGAGGGGCCACTGCTTTGGCTGAAGGAGTGCCTGAAAGTGGAGGTCTCGATTCACCACCAGAAGTATTTGGAAGAACAATGGAAGGTTGAGAAAGTGTCCTTGGTGATTCTTGTAAAGGTTGTATTATCGCAGGTAAATTATTAGTTGAATAAGGAGGTGCTATTGGGTTTTGAGAGAGTGTCCTTGCTGGTTCTGGTGATGGCTGTGTTATTGTTGGTAAATTATTTATTGGGAGAGGAGGTGCTACTGCTGGTTGAGGAAGTGTCCTGGGTGGTTCTGGTAATTGCTGTGTTATCGGTAGGTGTGGTGCTACTTGAAGAGTAAGTGCTGGCGATCGAGGGGCCGGCTTCAGAATTGGGAACACCTGACCTGTGATTAGATCCGGACCAATAAACATATAGTATTTGTCGGTGCCTTTGATTATGAATTTAGTTCTTCCGCTCCTATCGTTTCGGTCGGATTTGATGCCATCGATGGTAGGGTTGACACAAATCGGGGTGTTTTTCACGGCATCTGAATTACAGCCAAAGAGGAGTCGGTTTTCATACCATTGCGGACACTATTCAGCGGTTTTTGATTAAAATGAGACAACATTACGGATTAGACTCACTTCGAGGCCATTCCTACTACGGAGGGGCCGTTTGCAGAACATTTCACCCTTGAATAAATAGAGTTCCTTATCGGGTCCGGTGACGACAGCGCTCACATTGGCCGGAAAATGTTCCCGGGTATCTAAATACCGTTGTGGAGTGTTCTGGTCACTGATAAATACCTTTCCCACTTCAATATATCGGTGTATCTAAATAATTAAATCTAATAATTAAACAAGGTGATAAATAAAATAAATTGAACCTAGCTCTTACCAATTCGCCATCAAACCTAATAGCCCGGACACCTGAAGCACCAGGGTGCCAAGGATCATTAAATGGCGGACCATTGACTATCAAAACACTTCCTGGTTTCTCCCGGATTGAATTCAAAAGCTCCTTGTTCTTGATCTCCAAGTTGGCCGATAAAATATTGATGCTAGATAAAATAATAACTAGCAATTTAACCGCTTGTTTCATTTGATAAATTGCTAGATCACCGACATATCAGAACTCAATGAATGCAACTCTAATTAAAGGCATGTGAGTCGTGATATTGAAATTTAATACCTTGATAACAGAATTGGCCTGGCTACTATTCACCATCATATTCAAGACCAAAATGTCTGAAATCTCTTCGAGAAAAATTACTACTAGGTAAAATATTACTGAGTATTTATGTAACCAGAATTTGTGACAAGCTAAAATTATTCATAAATTGCGCTGGAGCATGGTACAAAGGTTACAGCTTGCAAAATTCTTCAATTTTTATAATCTAATCTAGAACAATAATCTATTAATTCGAAGAAAAATCAATTGCCATTTATTTACTAATAATCTAATGTAACTATTTGTATGTCATTGAAATTGTACCTGATTAAATCTAAAAATAACACTAAAAGTCGTGTTATTCACACTAAAAATGTTGACAGAAAGAAAGGACCATGTGATAAGTCTCTAGATAAGATTAGGGACAGAACGGGAGATAAAGAGGAAATTCCTGTTGCCGTCCATTTATATCTTTGGACGACAAGACTCTGGTCGACAAAAAAAAATTCAACCAAAAACCTTTGGCTGAATTTTTCCAGAAAAATTTTTTGCCTGGATCAATTTTAAAGTAAGAATTACTCTCTCTCTCTCTCTCTCTCTCTCTCTCTCTCTCTCTCTCTCTCTCTCTCTCAATCTCCCTCTCCCTCCCTCCCATTTGTATAAGTACCAAGACCTTTGTATAACCTTTATTTGTCCAGGATTATTTATTCAGCACTATTTGAAAATCGAAATTAGATCGTAAATAAATTAATATAATGTACTTTTTCAATGTCTGATGAGCTTGTTCATTTCAACTTAGATAATGAAGAAAGGTAAAATTAATAAATTTAAAAAAAAATGATTCAACTAAAATTTAAAATAAATTGATCTTGCCAATATTTTATTCTAGAGATAATGGAAAACATCAAGAATTATCTCAAAATGTTGAGAATTGACTTCAAGGGATTATACAGAGGAACGAATGAGTTCACCCTGGTCAAACAGACGCTCAAATTATTCTATATATTGGGTATTATCGGAACAATCACCTTGGCATCTATCGGCTTCACATCCATTTGTTTCCGTTATTATCCGTGTAAGTAATCACCATGATCATAATTTTACTATTTTTCACCATGTTATCTTCAGATGACGTGCCAGTTAAGGCTCTGGCTCTGGTGTACCAGCTCATTTTGTCTGGTTTGGGAATCATCGGGGTGGAAAAGGAGATGTTCAGCGTAATGCTAGTGTGCATAGGACTGAACCTGGTCAATCTGATAGCTCATGGTGTGCTCTACTCTTGGATCGCCTCAATTCTGGTCACTTTCACAACAGTATTGACCGCTTTCTATGCGGTTATG
>JAQGBD010001530.1:0-15258 GCA_034698165.1 Punctoribates punctum | reverse complement strand
CCCGAACCTAGCCAAGAGCCGATCCGGATCTCTAGAGAGTGACCAGAATCTGTCACGTGATCTCCGGCCGCTCTTCAGATGTCAACCCTTGACTTCAACTTTCATTTTACATAAATAATTCAAAGTTTAAATTAATTAATTTTTAATATTTTTGATAAAATTTATTTGTTTTAAAATATCTGTATTTTTGTCATAAATCTAACTTTGGATTAATTGAGTGCCATATTTATATCATAACCGTTCCTTTGAGAACTGTCCTTGTTCTACCAATAAATGTAACCCTCTCTCCATTTATTCTGCAGATAATAATTCCTCCTCTTTCAGAGCGTTGTCTTCCAATCAATTCTTGAATTTTTACCCCATTTTGTTCAAATATTTTCTTCCAATATGGGGCCAGAATAGCGTGGGCTGAGCCGCAGACCGGGTCTTCATTAACCCCGAGCCAGGGGGCAAACATTCGGGAATAAAAGTGAAATCTATTGTCATCTGATCGTTGGGTTACAATACAAGCGATGATTGAATCATTGGTTTGTATGGACACGAGTTCACTGAAATTGGGGGACACCCTTCCAATCAAGTCGTCCCCATCTTTAAGACAAATCATCAAATATTTAGTTTCTCCAGAAAGTTGAACATCTCTGACATGACTGAAATTGAGATTGGTACTCAGAATACCAGAAACAATTTGCTCGATTACGGCATTAGTTTTCAAATCTATCGGTTTATAGTCAGCGATGGGAAAATCAATTGATATATTCTCTCGTTTTGAATCAATATCTACTTGAATATTGCCAATAAACTTGGTCTGAAATGTGATTGAACTCAATGGAAAGTTATCGAATACAGCTCTGGAGGAGGCTAGAGTAGCATGGCCACACCATTTGATTTCAGCCCTTGGGGTAAACCATCTGATAGTAAAAGTATCCTTTTCTTGAAGTGTTTCCTTATTCCAGGCTTTGGCCACAAAAGCGGTTTCACTTAAATTCATTTCTGTCGCCAACTTTTGTTTGATGTCATCAGAGATGTCGTCCTTTTATTTGAGAGGAAATTAATTAAAACAAATCAATGAATTGTTGCCAATACTGACATCAAACTCCAGAAGGCAAACGGCGGCGCCATTCCCTGTGAAGGGCTCGTCGTTTAAAGTGAAGGCATCGACGATACTAATTGGGAACTCCATTCCATTTCATTTCCTATTCCATCAGAATTAATGTCTGAGAACATCAATTAAAAGCTATTTAATGGGTTCTGATTGAAATTCTTTGCCAAATATGTGACAAATATGTCAAACATTCATATCACAAGTAAATTAATTGAATCCAGAGATGTGGAAAGGGGTAGACGTAGGGTTTTCCTCAGCTCTAACGGACAAATACTATTCCTTGCTCAAAATATTCTTAAAATGTTCAAAATTGTGTCAATAGACAGAAATTAGAAGTGTGGGGAGGGGGTTCTTAAAATTTAGCTTCAATTTAATAAATAATTTTGGAAACCACTGAATAATGGACCTTGCCCATCATCAATTAAATCATAAGCAAAGTCGAAGGTCGTCTCATCGATTATTCAGGAATCAAAAATTTGTCACAAGAGTTGTCGTAAGGATTTTAAATCGATTTCTTATTTATAAGAAGTCATCAAAATTTCTGTTTCCTTCTTATCTAATCTTTTTTAAAATTATGTCTGAAGTTTAAACAAAGATTATTCTCTTGAATAAACATGTTTTATCAAGACAAGTTTCGTTATTCAATAGCTTAAAGTTTTAATTAGTGTATTGACTGATTAAAAAGGCGTTACTTTGAAGTGAAAGCTAACCACTAATTAACCCAATAATGGGATCGAATTAAATTCCTGAATAAAAAGTGTCTCCGAATAGTTTAAAAAGTGTTATATTTGAGGGGAATTCCTCTTCTTATCATTGGAATAGTATGTTCAGTATTAGCATTAATCGCACCCATTAAAGTTTGAATGCCCTGAGCCCTGAACATCAGAACTACTAATTATTAATAGGAATTTCAATAATTATATAATAATCGGCGAATATTGATATTTTGTATAAAACATTAGCCAAGATGATTATTTCAAGGATATTCCAAGTTTAGCTCATTCATAGTTATCTGAGGTCTGGCCTCACATTTAATTCTAATTACTATTCAAGTGTCGAACCGAAGAGTATTTGATTTTTCTTTAAATGTAATTCTTTTTATTTGTGCCAAGAATTCAGTGTTTTCTCGATTAAAACGATAGTTAATTAAAATTATTTAATAATATTTAAAGTTATTTAAAATAAGATAAGTTTAAGCAATAAATCATTCGCTTTGACAGATATTCAGTTAATATTCAGTGTATATTAAAAAAGGATGAGCTTGATCATTTTCTTTGAGTAGAAAATAATTATTTACCCTGTTCAATAATTTCAAATACTAGCTAAAAATTAAAATTAATTATTGATTAATTAAAAAGTTATATAAATGTAAAAAAATTATACAAATGTCTAAAAATTGTTTAAATTCTTATAAACTGGAATTCATTCCATTCTTCGATATTTGTCGATAATCCGAGTCTTTTGAACGAATTATCACAATTGGACTCTCATTTTCTCTGTAAAAAGAATGATCATGGTTACATACGCTTTATATCAAGTTAAATAATACTTTTCGAGTAATTTTTCGGCAAATGCCGGGTCTTTTTCCTCACTAAGTTGTGTACTTTCAGCGCAAAACACTTGAATGAAACGGTGAAGAGCTGTGGCTATAATCAGAATACCCAGGGATGAAAACGCGTAGAGAAATGGGAAGAGCCAGGCCTTTCGCAAGTGCTGTCAACCGGTTGATAAAATCATTAATTATTGCCAGTATTGTTCAATTATATAATCAGGGCAATGTTAAAACAAATTCCATTAAATAGTTGTCTATTAAATGGTAGATATCATTGAATAGAAGTGAAAAACAATTAATGTTTAATCAATTAATAATAAAAATCGAGTGAATGTCAACTCTTTTCATAATTTGTCAAAAGTTTTCTTTTGAAGGTAATTACGATTTGCTGTTAAATAATAATACTTTAAATGAAAGAAAAAGAGGAATATGTGTGGCATCAGAACAGAGATAATTATAGGTTAGCCTCAAATATATTCAATGAATAAATACCTCAAATGGAAATGAAAGCGAGACTATAGTGAGAGCTGTTCCCACATTTTTGATGCCGATCTCAATAGCAATTGTTCGACAGATATATTGTTTCAGACAAAAGAGTCGGGCGATTATGTAACCCAACGACAGGCCAATTACGGGCAGAATAAAGTCGGCGATGTAGAGCCTGAGCGGCACGTCATTGAATATGTCCGGAAATATGAATATCTCCAGTGTTTGACACAACAGAACGATTGCCAAACCAGATAACACTCCGGCCTTTCAATTAACCCAATCGGTTAAAATCTAAACTTTTAAGTTTAAGTATTTAAGTACCTTGGTTATATATGGGGTAAATTTCGGTAATTTCCAGTTGAGAAACATTCCGATAATAACTGGAATCGTTATCAGTATCAGAGTAAATGACATCTGAATGTAGGGAATGACCAAATGCTCGGTCTCTAAACTCCTGCCATAGAACCATATGTTGAGAGGCATTGCCAGGAGTGCCACAATCGTCGCCAGAGTTGTCATAGTTATGCTAATAGAGTCGGGTTTTCAACTCATTTTTATCGGACATTCATTTTATTCTTACCTAAGAGATAGGTCTCCGTCGCACAGATAAGTAAAAATATTTGATGTGACCCCTCCTACATCATGAAAGTCATTTAGGTCATTCCAATTTATAGAATGTTAAAATCCAAATTACCTGGACAACAAGCTAGAATTAGGAGACCGGCCGCATGCAACGGATCCAATTCCATGGAGTGGATCAACAAATATGAAGAGAACGGCAGTAAAAGGAACTGTGCTATCAGTCCAACGATTATTCCTAAGGGTCTTCGCAAATGGTTCCATACCTTTTAGAGAATTTATCAGTTCAAAATTAAACTTGAACATTTTAAAAAAATCATGCATGCTAATAAATTTTATATCCAACATTATATTTCATAAAAAGAGTGGGAGAAAGTGGAAGGGAGGGGTGGAAAGGTTAGGAATATTTCTATTTCTGTCATGAGATCTAAAATTAATGAATTGAATTAAAATACAAAATCAAATGGAAATCTGTATCGAAGTCTCTGAAAGGATAACTGTACTTGGTTATTAATGAAGAAGTGCTTACCTGTTCTATTGTAACGGAACAGCCCATTGCAAACATAACACATATCAAAAGGAAGACAATCAGATAGTCATGAATTTGTTTCAAAACTGGAGTGAATTCGGAATCAATAATCTTCGGCGAACTTATATTCACCGATGAATTGCTTGAAAATATTGACGTAACCGTCGAGTTGTGATACTCTTCTTGACCGTTGAGCCATACTGGATCCATCTTGGTATTCTTCAACTGATGAACAGAAGATTTTGTTGAAAGATTTGAGAGCTGTTCACTGTTTTGAAACCTAAGAAGAAAGGAATAAAATCATCAGAAAATTCTGTTCAATAATCCAATTGAACTATTCGTACGAAAATCAGAAACAAATCATAAGATTTAATTGAATTAAACACTAATTAAAAAGTATAACAAAAAACCGAAAGCTTTGAAAAAAGGTTTCAATTAGTGAACAGAAAAAACGAAATCCAAGAAATTATTCTCTCATTTATTCCAAGAGCTATTCCGACACAGAATACGAGAGTGAAAATCCAATTGCAAGTTAATGACTGATTTTTAAGAAAACTGGTTTCCCTTTCGATGTCGACATTGAGATAAACTGCAATTCAGTTCTCAAGAAATTTTTCTAATTAAACACAATTTTCAATTCAAATCTATTTCGCCTAAAAAACTACTTTCTCTTCATTCAAACGAGTCTTTTGTTATTTGTTGTGAATTCTGAGCACCGAATAGGAGTGACTTTCAATTATGTCATTGAATTACTTGAATTCTTGATTAGTTTTCACAAAAATAACTCATTTTCTCCGAAAATTCAGTTAATTACCAAAAAATTCATAATTAGTTAAGAGAAAGAAAACAAAATTACATTAAAATTATTATTAATTATATTCAAAACAGGACTAATGAAAATAGTTTTTGTCTTATCCAGCAATAGATGAGTTATGCGATAACGTCAATCACTGTAATCCTGGTATTAAAGAAAATCTATACAACATTTTTGACAACAAATCCAATTGATTTTTGACATAAATATCGAAATTTATTGCAAATTTCAATTAGAAATCCAATTAATTTCAAGAATTTTTATTAAAACAATTGCATTAACCTTGAAGTTAGCCAAAAGTTTCGTGCAATTTAATTTAAGGAGAGTACCCTGGTTTCCCAGGGGAAGCTTTTCCTCGAAAATATCAGTGGGAAAGATATGAAGTGATTTGCGGAGAATTGGTTCGCATTTCAGCATAAATATTGGCAAAGAAAACAGTTCGAGGAAATTATTGCCTCCCAAAAGAATTAAATTAAGAAATTCAGAGGGGATACCCTTGGATGCCCTCTCATGCGCTAAATTGACATAAAGTCAGTAAATTATTGGCAGATTTTTTTTCAAAAATCATAAGTTTGAAGTACTTTAGGAATTAATGAGAATTTTATTATCAATAAATTTTAGAGTTTTTCCGATAAATAGATCACTTTTTCGGCTGAAATTAGCCTTAATGCAATTTTAATAATTCGAATCATATTCGATCTGACCCTTTAAACTGAACTAGTTATTTAACATGCAAACAATCTTGATTAGTATATATCACTTACCTTTAAATCAGATTTAAAGATGAATTTAAAAATTAGTTTTCCTTCACTTTAATCGATGGCTAATTAAAAACGAATTAACTGAACAATCAATTTATGTTTGACTCCAATATATTTCTGAATAAGAATCAAAATTTTCAAACAAAATAAATATGATTTCGATTTCAAACAGAATTTATATGGTTTTGGTTTTTGGCAAAAACTGATGGAAATTAAAATTTATTATATCTTATATCGACTTTTATTTTATATTTATGCAGATTATTCTTATTCTTTTGAACTCTACCCTTACTATATTTGTAGCTAAATATAGTTTTTCTACCAGTTTTCATGAATTTAGTTTTTAATTAATAATTATACATATAATTTCGTTATCAGTGCCCCCTTTACCTGAAAAAAGTGTTTTCAATCGATTTTACAATTAAATGAACAAGAACAAAATGATGCGCATAATTAGAGAACTAGGAATAGAGTGGAATCTATTTTATTGAAATCAGATAATCAATTATTCTGTTTATAATTTTGTAAATAAAAAACAATTGATAGGAAATCAAGCATTTAAATGAGGTATGACCAAGCTAATCGATCTCAGGGGCAATTTACGGGAATGTCACATTTTCGGCCCAAAATCTATGGGGGGTTTTGGGGAGCAATATTTAATTGCACCTAAAATACGAGACTGTGGGGGGGAGGGGTTGGCGCCAGTTTGTCCAGACCCTCGACAAAAACTCAATAGAATTCTGTATACATTTTGACCTCGGGAGAGTTTCCTTGACATCTAAATTTCGAAATCCCCCTGGCTAAACCTGATTTAAAGGATATCTACAAGAAAACAACGATTATATTATTTTTATATTTTAATTGAAAGCTAACATAAAAAATTATCTGGGATAGAAGACAGAGTGAAGATTATCAAGAATATGTATTCGGATCAAAATTTACCTGATAAATTCAAATTCAATCGATTTGACAAACTTTCTTTTCAGTGAAAAAAATCACTTTAAATTATGAGCTTGTTTATGTGAAATAAGTAAATAAATTTTTTATTTAAATATAAGGTGTTTTCTTTCGTCAATTAATATTTTAATCTTGGGAAACCACTCTCTATATCTCGCAATTTCAAGGAACTTAAACTCAAGTTCACTATAGTTAGCGATAAGTTTAAGTGAATACTTGTTCTGAATTTTTTTCTCAGTTATAATAAATTATTTTTATATTTGTATTAATGTTTACATACATTACAATCGGTGCTCAAAATGTTTGAATTCATTTAATATTTAATTAAGTTTTAATACGAAAAGAGCTTTCATTTGGTTTTTTTGCAGGTTTGCCAAAAATACCTCCAAATCCTTGGAATAATACAAAACTTAATGATTAATGATTAGTAAACACTAATTATTTGGAGTTTATTACAAATTGTTTTTATTTCCCGATTTTAGTGTGAATTCAATTGAGGGAAAAAATACTTTTTATGTTTAGTAAATAATCAATTTCACAATAATTATCTTTTTCAACGCTTATCAGTTGAAAGAACCTTTAATTTTAAATTAATTCCCGATTTTTTGTTTGTTTCCGATACTGAAAAAACAGATAATAATTAAAATTAATTGCTTTCTATTATTTCGATTGAATACATATTTTGAGCACAATTTGCTTCAAATACATTTCAATTGTCATTATTGTCGTGACATTGAATTCAAGCGTTTTTTCTGATTTAATTTGACTTTAATTCTGATTTAATTGGAGATAATTGTCGACTAAATTCTTGAAGTCATCGAATGATTTGAGATTAGATTTTGTCATTATTTTTATGATTCTTCACAATTCTCGAGGCATTAGGTAATGAGTTTAAACAACAAAATTATGGAATCAGTTCAATGAGATATCCTGACTCAAGCTGACCATGGTCATTACTGTTTTGCCTGAATCCCGATTCCTGACAAACAGTATTTACAGCTACATTGAGAAGCTTGATTTACCAAGCTTGAAAATTCCGTTTTAATGGATAAACACTAGTGTTAAATGTGATGGCAATACCTTCCAACTAGTCGAGGAGTTGCCTTGCTCAGTTAAGTGACTCGAATTTGAATCTGCATTCTTGGCAGACATCTAAATGAGTTTTATTTCACGGACAGACACATTACCGAAACGATGACTCACTTATAGAATTGTGATTTGAATAAAGTATTTGCAAAAACCCTATATTACAGTTATGATTAGCGTTACCCTGGTCCATGTTTCTATTTTAGTACAATTAATCATATTTTAAGAGAAAAGAAGAGAAAGTCCTTCGGATTGAAACAAAAGCAGAAAAAGAGTTAAAAGAATTGATTAATAGTTAATCCATAGAAACGAATAATTATTCCAATTCTGTGATTTAAATCAAAAGAATCGTTAATACTCTTGTTCTTTTTGCGAAGAATTTTCGGAGAAAAAGCCGAAATTATTTGTGGGATTTTCAAAATAATTGCTGAATTTAAATTGAAATGACACCCATCACATTTACATACACTATTGGATAAGATATAGTAATTCGCAATAAATCTTAATTACAGAGAGTTTTTGGGCTGAAATTGCATTTTAAACGTCTTTCGTATTTAATATTCATTAGACTCGAAGTGACTCTTGAGTGGGATTTTTCACTTAATTCGAGTCTCGATTCTATTATTTCAAAAGAATATTAATTTCTGTGTATCTGAAAGCCATAAATCTCCAAAATGGTGGTATGCCAGCCATTTATCCTTGGTCATTAATTAACTATTTTTGATTTGTGACTAAAACAACCACCTTGTGCATTTAATTATCTTCTCTTTGATTATTTTTGTTCTTTAAATTCATTTAATCCCTTTGTGTTTTCATTATTGAAATTTCAAATTTGCGATAACTATTCTTGCTCAGAATTTGATTGCCCAAAAATATCATCGGTTGAATAAGCCAGGCACAATTATTTCCAAATAAAATGAATACTTTAATTTTTGATTCAAGCAAAACTATTCTCTTCTTAAAAACCAAGAATAATATTACTTAGTAAATTTAAAGTTACTGAACATATTAAAAAGTTATTGCCAAGGTATATTTTGGATCTAAATTAGACATTATGTGGACATTTTTCTTCAAAATATTATATAAAATTGGTTAGGAATAGAAATAAAGTAGGAACTTTTTCAAGTACAAGAACAAGTAGATGCAAACAACAATGAAGCCATTCCTCGAGAATTCACCACTCCTTTCATTTTTGGGAACATTTACATCAGAATTATTCCGAATTCATAGTTGACATCCTTTAAAGAATGAAAACAAAGGAATTTCCTTACTCAATTTTAACTTGCAACATTTTTTTTTCTTGAAATAGGCTTTGAATTTGATACGACCTAGTTATCAAATAAGCAGGATAAAAGCGACTTAACACTTTTGAGAATATATCAGATTTCGTAAATCATTAGAATCAATCATTTTTAGATAATTGGATTAATTAATCTATAGTGTGATTCGTTGTTTAATGGCCATCAAAGCGGAGATCATCTTTTAGTTTCATATAGTAGCAAGGTAATTACTTGGATAATTTCAAGTTGAATTTCAACACTGTTTTCTACTTTTTTCAATTCGAGTGAATCTAAGGTAACGTTGTTTTTGAGAGACGTTGAGTTAAGAGACGTTTATTAACCGAAAAATATGACATTTGATGCATAAAAACCAAAACATGTGTCAAACCATTTGATTACTTTCTCATCAAATAACTGATTATTTCTCATTTAATTCTGATTATAGTTTAGCTGATAGTCAAAAGATAACTAAGCCATCAGTTGATCTCAATCAGTAGCCATGTCCTGCATATTCGCTCAGCCCTTCCACAGGTGTGTCGACCAGTTTCTGACCAATTACTGGACGCCAAACAATATCTTCATTTCGGTTCTCATATTTTCCTGGATTATCTTCATTTGGGACTTATATTTATCTTCAAGACAGGTATCGATTGTTATTAACACAAATGTTTGTCAATTAATAACCTTTTATTGGCCATAATTTCAGTACAAAATCTATAAGAGTGTGACAGAAGTGCCGTCGGAACTGATCGGCGTCTTAGACAACGACACTCTCTTCAAAGCCAGAGATTACAACATCGATAAGACTCGGTTTGGATTTTATGCCGCCATTTGGAACCAATTACTCTCAACCGTAAGACTATATCCAATTTAATCGATTAAATTGTCAAAAGTCTGTCCCATTCTTCAGGTAATCCTATGGTTTGAGGCGATTCCGTTGCTATGGAGATATTCCGGTCGTTTGTTAGAGAAGGTCGGTTACGGCGCCGACAATGAGATAATACAAACCCTGACGTTTGTGATCATTGGTTCGGTTATCTCAACGATAATAGACTTACCCTGGAGTGTATACAATACTTTTGTCATCGAACAAAAGCACGGATTCAATAAACAAACGGCCGGTTTCTACGCAAAGGTAACCCTCAAAACCAGGACTCAATTGATTTTTAACACTTATTCTGTTTGAAATGTTAGGACAAACTGAAGAAGTTTGTGATAATGCAGGCAATCCTTTCGCCGATACTGTCGGCCGCCATTTGGATCGTGAAGTGGGGCGGAGACTATTTCTTTGTCTATTTGTGGGCCTTTTGTTTTGTGGTAACCATACTATTGATGACAGTATACGCCGATTGGATCGCACCCCTCTTCGATAAGTTCACTCCTTTACCCGAAGGAGAACTCAAGGCACAGATCGAGAAGTTGGCCGCAAGTATTGACTTTCCACTGAAGAAGTTGTTTGTCGTCGAGGGCTCCAAACGGTCCTCCCATTCAAACGCCTACTTCTATGGCTTCCATAAAAACAAACGAATAGTTCTCTTCGACACACTTATTGAGGACTTCCATAAGAAGAAGGAATCGGAAGAAGCGAACGGTAATTGACTGACATTTTCGAATCCAAGCCATCGCTCAGATATTTAATGTTTTATTGATTTCAGAGGAAAGTGGAGACAAGTCTGAGAAGAAGTCGCATAAGAAGGTCGGCTGTAATGACGACGAGATATTAGCGGTTTTGGCGCACGAGTTGGGCCACTGGAAGCTCAACCATATACTCAAGAATCTGGTCATCGCTCAGACAAATCTATTGCTCTGTTTCTCAGTGTTCGCACTTCTGTACAAAAACCAAGTCCTGTACGACGCGTTCGGTTTCCATAAGACTCAACCGGTTTTCATCGGAATATTCATTATATTCCAATACATATTCTCCCCCTATAACGAGGTATTCCTTCATTGAGACCCCTTTCCTGACAATAACTGATTAATTGTTTCTGTTCTCAGATCCTGTCTTTCCTTATGACTTGTTTGGGCCGTCGTTTTGAGTTCGACGCCGACGCCTTCGCTAAACACCTGAACAAAGCGGCAGATCTGAGAAGTGCTTTAATCAAACTAAACAAAGACAATCTCGGATTCCCTTTCTATGACTGGCTTTACTCGAGTTGGTATCACTCGCACCCGCCTCTACTCGAACGCATCCGAGCGCTCGGAAAGATTGACTGATGGGAACACCCATTCATACAATCAAACGAACCGACTATTTATGGAAAACAACTTTTCTTTAAATCTTTTAATCAGTTTTTATTTTAAACAATTTTTTGACACAAAATAAAAATCAATTTTATTTGAATAAAAGCCAGAAATCAACAAATTCTGGTATTTTTAGCACTTTATCTGATTTGTTATCAATGAAAATGAGCCAATAATCACATAAAATCACCTTGCTAACTGTGCTAACTGTGCTAATCTACATTCGCGATGAAAACATTCTTCAGTTTTGAGACTATTTTCAACCAATAATGTAACGGGAAAGTGGTCGGCAAATGCTATAAAATACCATGGTGAAAAACTTCTTAAAAATGCACAGAGAAATAGTTTATAATTTTTGAGCAAGCAAACTTATTATTTTTATTACTTTGTTTATGAATGCATTCAAAAGTTTATTTTCTTTTGTCGTAACATCTGTTACATAAGAATAGAGTCAAATATCAAACCCTTTGTATTGCAGTCAAATAATTGACTAAAACTAAAATATAAACAGAAATTATTTTATATATTTTCAATATTTTGAGCTAAAATTGAAATTTAAGACTCATTTAAAAACTGCAAAATTATCTGAACTTTCCATCATTTGTATCATTAAATCAGAGCCTAAAATACTGTCAGATGAAAGTGATTTTACTGTAAGGCCTCAAACGCCTCCAATATTTGTTACGTTGTATTTGTGAAGAGATAACAACAGAAGTGACATAAGAGTAAAGCAATCAATAGTTTTGATATAAAACTCATTGAATGAGTCAATCATTTGTTGACTAAACACTCCTTTAATTCGTTTGTTTTAGTCTTTAATTATATTTAATTCTGTTTTAATATTATATAAGTTTTGTTTAGTTTTGGTTTTGGTTTAAATCGGTTTCAAAAATGGAGAGTAAGTGACAGACAAAGCATTTCGCAATTGATTTCACTTTTGGTGAAAATCAAATCAATTGAATTGAATTCTCATTAAAATCGGGTTTTTATTGAATTTTCAGAGCATTTGTTTAATCTTAAGTTTGCGGCCAAAGAGTTGGACAGAAATTCCCGAAAGTGTGAAAAAGATGAGAAACAGGAGAAAATGAAGTGCAAGAAAGCCATCCAAAAGGGTATGTCCTCTGATCAGCTGATCCTAACTCTTAGAGAAGACATTTACTCATTACGATGACTGTCCTGTCCTTAGGGAACATCGAAGGCGCCCGAATCCACGCGGAGAGTGCCATCCGTCAGAAGAATCAGGCGCTGAACTACTTGCGAATGTCTGCCCGCATCGACGCCGTGGCCTCTCGAGTCCAGACCGCTGTGACCACTAAAAAGGTGACCCAATCGTTAGGCGGAGTCGTCAAAGCGATGGACGGCGCCATGAAATCCATGAATTTAGAAAAGATTTCCCAAATTATGGATAAATTTGAGAAACAATTTGAGGACTTAGACGTTCAGACACAGACTATGGAGAACGCCATGAGCTCCACCACAACTATAACGGCCCCCGAGAACCAAGTGGACACTCTTATGCAACAAGTGGCTGATGAGGCCGGGTATGAGACCATTCGGGCCCTTATATTCTCTTTACTAATGTTTATGTCTTTGTTAAGCCTTGAGTTGAATATGGAGTTGCCTACGGGTGAGACCAGTTCTATCGGGACGGCAACCGCCGCCTCCACAGAACAGGACGACCTCTCCAAACGTTTGGCGCAATTGAGACAAATGTGAGACCAATTGGAGTCACGTTTTCCGCACTTTTTATCATAAAATATATTGTATTATACCTAAGATTACGAGAATTTGACTATAATTCAAATGAAAGATATTTTTTTCCATTTCTTTACATAAGTTAAACGAAATATTAGTTTGAAATCAAATTAAATCAAATAAAGTTTCATAAAAAGTGATAATTTGTGTGAATTCGAGTCCATCTCAAGAATCGACTATTTGTGCCGATAATGAAGAAAAAGGTTTCGGAAACCATTTCATAAACCCTTTGAAAAGAAAAGGATAAGGATTTAAATGAACTCATCGTCGGATTAATTGGTAATTTCACTAATTTTTGGTTGATTTCCATATTTTGTGAAATTCACGCAATTTTCCAATTGTTGGAGAATTCAATTAATATTGAGTTTACGTAAAGTTATCTCAACTGATATAATAATTTAAGACATTATCTCATAAATTGGTTGAAAGCAATGTCTGCTGTTTTCTATCTTCTGCTCATTTTTGTCATTTGGAGTCTCTATTATATATGTCTTTACTTCTATTACAAGAAGTTTTCTCCGAAAGTCACGAATTATGAGAGTCTTGTGACAGTTCACCACAACTGCTATAGTTTTAACGCTAAACATAATTATCTGATTAAACTTCTTTATGGAAAGTCTAAGAAGAAGTTCTTTTTCCTGACAACTATTCTCTTGGAGTTCTTCGATAAAAACCACAAACCGTTTATAAGCGTCAAAATCCCCCCATGGGTTCTCTTTGAGAGTCAAAAGCAGGCGTTCAAAGAAGGAGCGGCCAAAAAGGCAAAACTTCTGGTATTTCTTCTGCAGACGAAAATATCGCTCTCGACTGTAAGAGCGGTCAGAATAAGTCATAACTCAAGAGTGGGGGAACTCTTCATATATAAAATCCGATTAATTGATTTGATTACTAAAGACACCTCTATTTCGATGGTTCAGAGTTGGATCCATTTCCTGGCAGTCGGTACTCAGCCCAGAGCCCAGTTATTTGGGATTACATACGCGGGTCGTAACGTCACAGATATTAAGCCCCCGACTCAACTCAATTTTATAGAGTCATCCCTTTTCTTCGTGTTTGGCATTCATTGGATTCTATTCCACACTCAATATCTCATCATTTCTGGCAATCCTTCCGAGTCTTACAAATTTACCAAAACCTATGACAGCATCCTATCAATGGTTTTGACAGCAATTGTGTCTGCATTGACAGCGTTTAGCATGCTCATTCTTATCCTGGTCACCTATTTGTTGCTCATAAAAAGGAATTTTTCTGCCCTCAGAGGCATTGGTTTCATTTGGATAATCAAATACTCGTTTATCTCTTTCTTCGTTGTAATGGCTATTGTATTGGGACTGACCGCTGCTTTCAAACCAGAAGACAAGGTTTACGTCAATTCTCCTTCAGATATGAATTCATTTAAGATCTCAACTAATGGACCAAAAAAGAGTGAATGGGAGTCATCGACACTCCGGTGGTTTGCTTTACTTCTCTCGTATGTAATCTATTCGACGGCAGTCTTTTCAATTGTCTTCTGTTGTCTTTACTGTAAAATGTTTAACACCACCGATGAATATGACTTACGATCAGAAGACGATAAGAGCTTCAAATCAGTGGAAACTGTTTCTAAGAAGTCAGTGAAAACCCAATCAACTCAAAGTCTTAAAGAAGTTGACTCTTCTGGAAGTCCACGAAAGGATGTGTCCTCCGATTCCGGGGCCAACTTTCGATCGGATCCGGGAGACGACAAAAACAAATCTTAGTTCTGTTTCTATATATTATTGATTTTCATATCTAATAGACTTAAATATATATATATATTCTTAAATATTCTTTAATTACAGAATATTTTGAAAACTTTTTTCTCTGCCATAAAACTGTCAATAATTTGAAGAAATCGACAAAAGAGTCACTTTTAAGACATCCTTTAATCTGAATAAACAAAAACCATTCGTTTGAATGAAATATAATTTAAAATAAAATAAATTTAAACAAAAAATTTAATTAAAACATAAAAATCAAATTCATATTTCGTGTCACTGTCTGTGATCTCTATGGAAACGTCAAAGAGTTTTACACAAAGATTGTGTCGTTTGTATAAACCCTTTCTCTCATAGAATTAATATTCAGTGGACTT
>JAQGBD010001529.1:0-15259 GCA_034698165.1 Punctoribates punctum | reverse complement strand
GCCAAATAAAAGTGAGGACTCAGCAGTTGCTCGCCTTTCGATGCAATGCTTTTGCCTAATATTCTTGATTTTTAGTTGAAGTTTGAGACTATGTCTGTGCTGTGCTCTGCTATGTATATTCCACTATATAGACATAGCTATACAGCTGTCTTCTTGTCTTCTTCTTCTTATACTGCTTTTTAAGCAGAACCAGCTGACGCTTCTCAATGTCCCTCTGCCAGTGCCAAAGCCTGTGCCACAACACAACGCATACACTTCTTTCCATTCAGTTTGGATCTCTTGTATTGTGCATCACATAGAAGACTACACAACGATGAGTGAATGCATCTGAGGGACAGACATACAGAATAGAGGAGAGAGAGAGAGAGAGAGAGAGAGAGAGAGAGAGAGAGAGAGAGAGAGAGAGAGAGAGAGAGAGAGAGAATTTTAACGACTAAATAATTTGACGGCTTCATCAAAATCGATATGAAGGGCATATTTTGAAGAAAAAAAATGTATTCATCACTATTTAGTATTCTCTGGTTATTCGCAAAATTGAGATCAAGTAAAAGCGTTGAGAATAAAGTCAACCCATTCTTCTGGTCTCTGATTTGTTAAACCTCTGCAAACAAATCAAATTCAATCATTCGTTCGATGAAAACATTTTATGAGAAATAAGATTGAAATCAAAATAAAGTTCAAACAAATGTTTGGTTTCTAACAACTCTGATATGAGTTGTACTCAAATCACTCAATAAGTTGAACGAAATTATATTTAATTTAACAAAATATTGAAAAAGTGTTTTAATGAATATTTTGTGAGAGAAATACAAATTAAAGTCAGTTTTATTGTAAAAGTTATCGAAAAATCGGAATCAGAGGAAATAAAGCGATAGAAAGTAAAAAGAGTGGA
The DNA here is from genome assembly GCA_034698165.1 of Punctoribates punctum. Taxonomy (NCBI): domain Eukaryota; kingdom Metazoa; phylum Arthropoda; class Arachnida; order Sarcoptiformes; family Punctoribatidae; genus Punctoribates; species Punctoribates punctum. Next base: position 14,367 of record JAQGBD010001529.1, on the reverse strand, counting down.
AGTTCCATCACCATGGTGATATATGGCTTTGCTTAAAACTGGAAACGAGGAGTAGGTAATGATAATGGATTCGGGAGCACAGGCAAAGCCAAGTGACTTTCAGTGAGGAAGACCGCACTTTTCAACGCCTCTCTTATGTCATTTATATTGCACTCAAATACATGTTTTCGCAGTTTTTGACTGAAAATTAATAAATTAAAAAATAGGTTATATTTCATCACATCTGAGGCCTTATAAACAAAATTTGAAGAATTATTTATAAAATGTAGAAAAGTGTAAAACTTTTCGTAAGTAAACTCTTTGTCGAAATGCGAGCGGTTTGTCCTAAAAGCAAATCACTGGTAGATTATTGGGAAGGACTGGTGACTATCCATTCTATGTAACTCTGCATGAGAGCTGTCTTTACATTTCATCAATCATCTCACACTCCAAGTACTGCAGATTTAATTAAAACAATACCGACTCAAATGTATTTGACTTTACTTTGCTTTAAATAGTGGTTCTAATGTAGAGCCAGTACTACAAAGTGGTGGTGCTATCCAAAGCTTACACAACTGATACGGAGTGAGTCTGAGAGTCGGCCACTATTATTGATATCATAGCCTTTTCTCCATTTAGTTCTTATACTAAATTGGAAACAAACTAAGTTTTTAGGGAACAAATGCTTCGATCCCAACATATAATTGAATTTCATCAGAATTAAGAGGTCATTGCAATCCATCAAATGTCACGTCCAGCCACTAAACCCCACTCTCTCTCTCTCTCTCTCTCTCTCTCTCTCTCTCTCTCTCTCTCTCTCTCTTTCTTTCTTTCTTTTGATTAAATTATTTGATTGTAATCACGAAATCCGCGATGAAATGTGTGTTTGTTTTTATTGAAAAAATTTATCAAATGTTAGATTCAAACTATAATTAGAAGAGAGAGTGAAGTGAAGCCAAGATTAAAATCTTTGGAAACAAATTCTTAGCGTTACTAAAGTTGAATGACTTTTAAATGTTATTCATTTGTTCCAAATTTAGAAATTTATTTAATATTCAATTCAAACACAATTTTTACACAAAAATCTGTGAATTGAAGTTTGTTTTATACTTATTTTTAACCAAATCTTCTACTTTTGGTTAAAACAATTCAATGGATTCGTTATAATTGACACGAATTGCTGTTTTGAATAGAAAACAGAGTTTTTTTTATCTATTGTTTGTTCAAAAATCGGGTTAGAATTTGGATTAAAAATTCTGTTTAAAGATTTATTTCTCGATATTATTGAATATAAAATAAAATTTCTGATATTTCTTGATTTGTTCGGTATTATCTTAGGCCTCAAGTTTTGGCATAATAGAAAAAATTAGAGCTAGTTATTTATGTTTTACTAGTTGAATTAGAGTCAATTTTAGAATACTCATCCAAAAAATCTAGTACCTATGAGTAAAGTAAGCAATCCCTTATTTGAACCTTGATTAATTTGTTTTACTCATTCCCACAAAAATTAATTATAATATATTTGAAGTGCCCCTGATCATGCACACTCTTAATATCAAAAATGTTGAGATATTTGGCAGATTCTGCCATAATTTGAGGTGCCTGGGTATTATCAATATTCCGGTTTTCAATTTTAACCTAGATTAGACAGATCTAAGTTTCGTATCAAATTAAGAGATGGCATACTATGCAGGAATCAACTCTAAAAATGATTCATCTCTTAAATTCAATAATTAATTTTATGTTTTAAATGTCATCAGAATTAGTCGTAAGTAAAATGAGCTTTATAAATAGTTGATTGGAAAGATGTGAAGAGATAAATGTTTGAACTATTAGAAAAATATTCAAGGTGATATAAGTGACCAAAGCATGATAATCAAGTAGAGTTTCTTTACCCAAATCAATATTTTGTGAAATAATCTCTTGAAAATAGAAAAGGGATTTCCGAAGAGAATCAGTTCTAATTCAAAAATATTGATTTACAAGGAATTAAAAATCACTGAATTTGATAAATAAAAAAATTATTTCACACGAAAATAGAAGAGGGAGTTCTCAGCCACAAAAAATTAGCTGGGAAATAGATATTCTAGTCCTTAGAGATAAAGAGCTAGGACTAAGATCTCCATTTAACCTTTTCTATTTTCATCGGGATATATAGCAAAATATACTGTAACTCCAATATGTAGTGGCCATAGGAAAGTTAAACTCATAAATAGATTCACCCAGGAATAATTCTCATCGGATATTAAATATAAATTTAATTAATTAATCGAATTTAAAGACTATTTATCCCACAATAAGTTCAAACTAATTGCTTTTGAAAGGAATCTTCCCTTAAATATAATGATGTCATTAAATTAAATGTGATTCCAATTAATAACTTTGAAGGACAATAATTGACATAAATTTGTTCATTTAATTAGTAATTAAATAAATGTCCAAAATTGAGTAAAATAAAGATTTTTTTTTCAAAATAAAACTTTATTTGAATTTATGGCTAATTTTCCCAAAAATTGGTTGACTTTTGGTAATAAACTGTCGATTATGTCGTCTAATAATCTGATCCAAAGAGGTTTAGTTAATTAAAATTTAAGAAAATTATTCCTAATATGAGTGCATTATTTTTATTCATCAGATTTGTGTAATCATCCCCTTGATCAATCATTGATTTTTGTTTTCAAAACAAATAATGAATCTATTTATCAAAAAAAGAGATAAGATATTAGATTTAATTAATATAAATTAATTGCGACTAATAATTAATTAGTTTTCAAAATAATGTTTTTAATTTTGTTTTCCATCAGTTTTTAACTAATAATTTGTTTTGTTTTTATTATTTGATTCTCATTTCAATCCAAAACCTTTTTAATGGCTTTTGATTACAATCTTTCCATTAATTTAAACCAAAATTCAGATAAGTTTTAAATCGATTCAATCGATAATTCATTGAAACTTCGAATAATTGTTTTAAACATAGACCTCGATATATATTAATAACTATTAAATAGATATTAAAATATTATAATTTACATCCACGAGAGATGAATCAATAGTTTGATCAATTCCAAAAAAGATCCAGGTAAGCAGGTCTGGGTAAAGCTGTGCATAAATAAAGTTCAAAGTTAACCGACTAATAACCTTTTATGTTTCCCAAATAGTACAAAATAATTACGAGATCCTCAGGATATCCTCAAATCAAACCTCACTTATGTTAGCAACAGGTAACCCACTGGTGACCCCTATGTCAGTGTCATTTCATTCAAATCAAAGAATAATTAATAGATTTAAAATATTTTTGTATTAGAAATCATTAATGAAAAGAGTTTTTCTTCGATTAATTCGAAATAAATGTTTTATTTGACGAATAGATGAATGAATAGAAAGACACGAATGAACTGAAATTAAATCGTAAAATGTTATGAATCGATGTCTTAATAGTTAATACTTTTTGTTTTGTTGGTTTGTTTTCAAGATATCTATCTTTTGATAAGAATATTAACTAAGGATTTATTCTTAATTTTGTTCTAATTCATTAAAAACGGCGATTACTTAGATATTTAGCATGCTTATTTTTGATATAAATAATGATCAGGGACAAGGCAGCGATCAGCACCAAGACAAACGCTATGACAATTCCGAGAATGAGCCAGGGAAAAGGTTTGGGGTCTTCACCAACACATTGACCTTGAAGGCATTTGTTGCTGAGGCAGAGGTCATCGTATTTGCAAGGTTCTCCCAACTGAAGCATATCTATAATGAAATATTCGTTTAATTAATTGCTTATTAATTGAATCATAAGATTGAAAGATAAGAAATTATTTGAAATGATTTTCTTATTTGATTCCTTAAACTTCATGTCTAATGAAATGATAGAAATTTGAAATTTAATTGATTTTGAAAAATCATAAATAAAAAGAAAAATCACAAGAATTTTGTGTTAATATAATTCAGGAAATAATTTTTGAAGTGCTTTAAAATTCTTGTTATCATAAAATGTAATAAAAATTTCATTGAATTTGAGTCTTCGTCTCAAAAACAGTTATTATTAAACATTGTTTTCGTCAATTCATAGCTCTTTTGCCCAAACTTTTAGGTTTAGAGAATAGGGGTTAATGTCTTTTGGTAGGTCTTTCCTCTTCATTCCGATAATTATAATTTAGACTATTATTCATGAGCTTAATATTCGTCTTATTGTTATTTAATGTACTCATTGTATTGATTTTTATGAAAGATTATTCTTCTTTTCAGACATAAAGTCACTGAAAATATCGTGATTTTAGCGGACATTAAATTTTATGCAAACCTATAGTCGTTAGTTTGAAAGAGCCCTCCATAACAGTCCTCATTTCGAACCTTAGGTTGAATTTCCAGCCATACTGTCCCTCGTGAACAAGACCTACATTATTCAGTTTCAAAGTGGTTCGGTATATGTCATATCCGTCCAACCGCTCAATGACTGTGTCCTTTGATTGTCGGGTCACACCTTTCAATGTAAACAATTGTGGCAATCATTTAAATATATTATTCAATAGGTGTGAAAACCTTTTTGTCTCTCGAGTTCAATCATTTTCTCAGGAAGTGTCCAAACAATTTCAATGCCATCACATCCGGGAGACTGTCGATTATGGGCACAATTTCTTGTGTCCACAAAGAACTCACAAAAATACGAAAATGAATTGCCGGCAATCACTTCATATTCAACATTATTGGGCAATGAGATGACGTCGATATCTGTTTGTCTGCACTCATAGGAGAACTGTCCCTTTCCATCAACCATTGGCTGACCGTATTGTCCACTAATACAGACAATTAGAGTCCAGACTAAACATGAAATGAATAAAAGCATAATTTGTTTATTTGGTTCATCGGACGGACCATTGAATAGGAAATTATCTGAAAAATGTTTTCACATTTATCTCTATTATTAAAACTGTGGTTACTTTTGACAACAGATAATAGAAGTATTGCCACAAATTATTCTCAATCAGTAATAAAGTTCAATCGATAAGACTTTATTGCATTTCATAGATAAATGCACCTGAATAATAGAGTGTGTAGAGTGTACCTGCTCATTCACTTGTTGTGATTCATTTCTTGTCCGCAATCAAAGTGAAACTCAATTTTATTGTGAGTTATATTTTATCGAATATTTTTGATAAAAAAATTCATCATTTCCTTCATTGAGCCATACATAGAATGTATGAGCATGGAGATTTCAATTTTTCACAAGAAAATATACTCATCAATGAGTGGTCATGCTACTATTGTAAAACAACCAAACTATTAATCCCAGAAAATTGATTTGACCTTAATTTTGAATGAGATTTAATGATATAATTTATAATTTGTTAATAAATTTGATTTTTTGAAATAAAATTCTTGTGAATTCAATTCTTTTATCAAAATTAAAATCTTTATTTAATTTACTGGTTATAAATATTAATCAAATTCTGAATAAAAAGTTTAATAATTGTTATCAAGGATAAAAATCTATTAAATAGTCCTAATATTACAAAAAATCGGTTCAAATGGGTTCTGATAAGAGTTGAGCCCTAAAGCAGTTCCAAAGACAAAACTATTTATAAATCATTTCTTTTAGTGCAATAACTGTAAGGACTGACAAAAAGGAGAGGAAAGGTCTTTACAAAGGGTTTCTCGAACTCAGCGCCCGATTCCTTTACGTCTGCTCTTAATTAGATTTTCAAAGAAAATAAAATTCAATGAAATCATTAATAATTGTAAATAACAATGAATTCTAACTCAGAATAACATTTAAAAACATTAATATTTCACTCAATCCCTAAATATTTGAAGAAATGTTTGCAACAATTGTCTGATTGTTATATAAATAGTTTTTAAGGCAATTGCCGTCTGAGAAATGGTTGCAATGTATTCAACTATTTATCAATTTGCCAGACATTCAAACAAAACAAAATCTGACAAAACTTATCATAAATATTAAAGTTAATCCATAATTGAGTATCTATTCATACGATACCAACATTCTAACGAGGGTCTGATAATAGGCTTTTTTACCAAGTAAATATAATCATATTGGATCAGATTCTAAAGACAAAATGGTGGTAATTGTACTATCTTAATTTCTCTTTTGTTCAAGTTATAAAATAGGTTCCTATAAAATGATTAAGGTTTGTGAATCCCTTAGAATCTGAATAATAATTGAGAATTATTTTTCTGAATTTGATAAGAATTTAATGGATATTAATTGAGAAAAACAAAAGACTAATTGTTAAACAAACAATCCCTGAGCAACACCTCTAGAAATTGTTCTAGGCTATGTTTACCACTTATTATCAATCATTATAGTCCAAACTCTGGCCATCAGTCCATCGATCAGTCATACAATTATTGGAGTTTACAATTTATAAACATAATTACGAAAAGATTAACTTTGAACCAAATATTATTGATTGGCAAATGAGTTATTAATTAATGGTAACAATAATTAGTTCATTAATCCTGAAACAGGAATCTTGGTATTTCTTTCTTATTCTATGTCTTATTTTTTGTAATCTCAAATGAATTGACGAGAAAACTGATGGCATTTCTAAAGAAATCTTTAATACCAATAATTAGGGGATTATGTCCTTAATCTTTCATTAATTCTGTTCAACTGATTTCAAATAATAATAATAATATTATAATTAACAACAAAATAATAATATTTAATAGATTCTATTAATTAAGAAAATAATTAAGGCAAAAATAGTGGACAATTTATGATTTGAAGTAGTTTTATACCAAAATAAACAAATAATTCAATTAAACTTGATCATTTGTTCAGTTATTCAAAGATTGTGATCAGTCACGAAAAACCTGATCCGCTTTCCAATTATTTTCAGTGTTTGGATGAGTTTTCTTCATTGGAAGTGCATTAATCATATTTGTGTTGTCGGCCATCAAATTGGTTAACATTAAGTCAATCCTCAATTTAAATGGAATTATATTAAAAACAGAAAATTATATCAAAAGAACTCCTTTTCTCAAACTTTTCTGCACTCAATGAGAGAGATTACTCTTAAATGTGGCGATCCATCAAAAACCAGGCGAAGAGTTATCTTAAAATTCAAGTTTCAACCGATTTCTGTCTATTTTATTATTTTTTTGAGCGATTATCGGATTCTTATTTAAAAACCAAATTATTTTACCAGTTTTTAAAGGTTTCAATCAATTGATAACATTTTGCAGTCAATTATTATTTATAAAACTGGATTTAGGAGAGAGAGAGAGAGAGAGAGAGAGAGAGAGAGAGAGAGAGAGAGAGAGAGAGAGAGAGAGAGAGAGACTGATTTGTTGATACTTTGAAGACCTGAACAATTTTAACCAAAATAATTAATTGGAATAAATAATGAGTTTTTATTGGCTGTTATCTACTTTTCTTGTATTTGTTGGTCTGGAAGATCTCCTGGAGTAGAATAACCTATAATTTAATAGAAAAATTGTCTCAACAATAATAATAAACTTTAATATATGAGCCAAACCTGTACTCAGACTCCGAATGCATTTTTTGAGGGAATTTCTTTTTGAGAGGAAAGCCGTAAATCAAGTATAAACACCTAAAACTCGATTAAAGGCCGTTCAGACGGTTTGCTGTTTTTGTTTGGCCATCACTTCAGTGATGAAGTTTTAGTTTCTGAGGCAGAAGTGGCTCACGAGTCAAGTCTTCACTTTGTGTCTAAACTTTCTGTCTTTAAGATGTCTATTAAAGCCGATCTCGGATTTGTTATCGGATTTATATTTGAAGCCATTTATAACTTCTTTCGGTGGACACCATTTGGCCCGAAGAAGCATAGATTCGAAGGCAGTCTCGATGGTAAGGTCTGTGTCATCACTGGAGCCACTTCTGGTATCGGTCTCTCTGTCGCTAAAGAAATAGCAGCAAAGGGTAAGTCAACTACAGTATAAACTTTGTTCTACCTTTCATTGTACCTTGTTTACTTCTGCTCAAATTTTGCCATTTTACGTACATCTTTTGCATTTAATGTTCACTGAAGTCGGCAAGATCAAAAGATAATTTTAGTTATTTTCAATTTTAAATTAGAGATTTTGAGTTTTAATTAAATTTTTTACTCAAACTCTTCTCATATTAACATTAATTTAATCAAGTTAGTTTTATAATTAGTTCAACACTCGTGTTAAAGCAGCAGAATTATCTTGAAAGATCAAGATCAATCCTTAATTTAATTTAATTTTTATTTGAAATTCGATCTAATATTTGATCAAATCTCTAATTTATTCAAAAATGTGAAAATCCAGTGAAAAGTGATGAAAATATTTGAGTTTTGATGAATTAAATGTTTTACGTCTATATTAATCAACTCTATTGAGTAAAAACTATATAACACTTAACTCATAAAAATTATGGATATTTTCACCAATTATTAAATTCTTGAAAATTAGTGGATAACACATCAAAACCCTGGGGTTTCTGCAAAAATTAAAGCATTTCTTCTCTGAATTGATTAGTGCTCGCAATATAACCCCCTATGGCTAACCCTGGATAAGACTTTTATATTCAATACATAATAAACTCATTCATAGAAGCGATAAAAATAAGAGAATTTTCTCATGAATTTGACCTCAAAATAAACGCTTGAATTTAAAACTATAAAAATATATTTATTATATAATCAATGCATTGATTTAATTTGATTTTTGAAAAGAGCAAAAAGTTACCTGACTTATAATAAAATTAAATTTCAAATACCATTCAAATAATAAATGTTTAAAATAAAAATATGACCCATAAATGAAACCTTTGAAAGCCTTACTAATTTCGAGACCAGGAATGTATGAATAATTGAGTATGATCGTTTGTTGCAGGCGCAAAAGTAATCATCGCCTGTCGTGATGTCAAAAAAGGTAAAGAGATTTGCGATGAAATAATCAAGGACAATCCCTCGGCCCGAATGGAAGCCCGACTCTGTGATCTCTCGTCGTTTGAATCGATTAAACAATTTGCAGTCGATTTGGAGTCTGAGCCGCAAATTGATATTCTCATCAATAATGCGGGTCTTATGTTGATTCCACTGACAAAAACTGCCGACGGATTGGAGGCCACCTTCCAGACCAACTATTTGGGACACTTTATGCTCACTCTTCTACTCCTGGAAAAATTGAAGGCCTCGCCTTTGGCCAGAGTTGTCAATGTAGTCGCCTCTTCCTATGCCCGTCAGTATCACTGTTTTTATTCTAATATATTGTTATAACAATAAAAGTTGTTATTAATCAAAAATATACGTAATTTAGAGAATCCTTAGTTTATTTGCTATTTAAATATAATAGAAATACAGAAAATATAATGATTTTAAAGACTGATTAGTGATAAGCCATTGATTTGAATTAATCTCCAGATAAAAGATTTTCTAAATTATATTATCGTTTGAATGATAGGCACCGCTCCCGAAGGTCTTAATTTGGATGATCTTAATTATGAGAACACCAGATATTCGTCGCATATGGCTTACTGTCGAAGCAAATTGGCTCTGATTTGGTTTACCAGAGAACTGGCCAAAAGACTAGAGGGAACAAATGTGCATGTCTATGCCGCATATCCTGGACAGTCACGGACTAATCTCCATCGGAATATCACCGGATTCTATGGATTCATTTGGAGAATTCAATCGTTTTTTATTTTCAGAAGCCCAGAGTTGGGCGCCCAGACTGTCCTATTCTGTGCCACTGATAAGGAAACAGGAAGAGAGAGCGGACACTATTATAAGTAAAATATTTATTTTTTTTTAAATCATTTTTTTAACGAAATTTGTTTGTCCAGTGATTGCAGATTAGTTGCCGACAAAAATCTGAAACTTATCGCAACCAACGAGGAGTCGGCCCATCGTTTGTGGGACGTCAGCAAAACCATGTGTTCTCTCAATTAATGTCTCCAATAGTTTGGACATTATTTGGATTTTGATTCTCTTCACCGATTCCTTAATTATGGGTTTCACACAAAAGATATTATGAATGATGTCTTCATTTGCTGATTGACTTAAAATGAAGTCAGGGATGACCATGCTCACTTTTATTTGTGAAGATTCGCAGAATTCAACTGATTTGAATGCTCTTTAATTAGTGTTAATAAACTTATTTCAATTATATTCTATGCATAAACTGATAAAAATTTATTTACATTTGTATTACTGAAGTATTGTTTTCTTACAAATATTAAAATCATTTAATCTGACAACAATTGAGGGAATTTTCTGTTTCAGAGATAAATAACTAGTTCATTCTATCGAAAATAGGAGAATCATCATTTTTCTACTGTTTCAATGTGTTAAACAGTAAAATCGAGAACTTATCTTGGAATTTATCTGAACTTTTGAGAGGTTTGTATTAATTATTGTGTCGTATGATTAAATGTTTTCGTTGTAATACATTTAACTTAAATATATTAAATGATTTAAGTCTTATATTTCATATTTTTAGAGATTTTATTCATTATTTGAAAAAAATAAAAGTTTTCTGTGTTGTTCAAAGATGTACTTGTTAATTTTATCTCAAGTCTTAATAATATTGAGTATATTTTCGGTTCCATACGAGGGTTCAAAATGTGAGCCCTTATTACTGACGCCTTATATAGAGTCAAATCGTTTGGTTGAGGCCAAGCGGTTGAGTGCTGTCCCAGATTTGAGCCCAAATATTCACATTAAAAGTTACTCGGGCTTTTTCACAGTTAATAAAAAATATGAAAGTAACCTATTCTTCTGGTTCTTTCCCGCTCAGGTTATCCATCAAATTTGAAATAAAATAATAAATATTAGTTTTGTTGCTAGAACAATCCAGAAAAGGCGCCTATTTTACTATGGCTTCAAGGAGGACCAGGTTCATCGTCAATGATGGCCTTATTTGTGGAACATGGACCATTTTATGTGAAAGAAAATTTAGAGCTTGTTCAAAACAACAATTCGTGGACTAAAGACTTTTCTGTTATTTATTTGGATAATCCGATCGGAACCGGGTTTAGCTTCACTCAAAATAGGAACGGATTTGCCCGAAACCAGACAAATGTTGTCGAAGATCTCTACGAAGGTTTGAAACAATTCTTCAAACTCTTCAACGAATACAGAAATAATGAGTTTTATGTGACGGGAGAGTCATATGCGGGTAAATATGTTCCCGCAATTGGCTATAAATTACATCAAATGTCGAGCTCTTCACACATCAACTTCAAGGGTATTGCTATAGGGAACGGATGGATTGATCCCATCTCTATGCTGGACATCGGATCATTTCTTTATCAAATGGGACTCATTGATGAAAACCAATTAAACCATTTCTATGACATTCAAAACCAGACTGTAGTTGATATACGACAGAAAAAATTTAGAGACGCATTTAAATTGCAAGATCAATTAATAGGTTAATCTATACTTTGTACCTGGTCTGAATTAAAAGTACTTTGTTTCAGGTGGCGATTTGATAAACGGGTCGTCATATTTCACGAACGCCACGGGAATGACATATTATTTAAATATTTTGCAGTCGGAACCCCCTAAAGATTTGGATTATTTCGTCCAATACCTTAATAAAGCCAACATTCAAGAGCACATACATGTGGGGTGTGTTAAGTACTCATCGAGTAATATCACTGTTGAAGACTATATGACTGAAGATCAGTTCGATTCTGTGAAGCCGTGGTTTAGAACTCTTATCAACAATTATAAGGTTCTTATATATAACGGACAGTTAGACATTATCGTCGCCGTAACCCTCACCGAGAATTTCCTCAAAAATTTAGGTTTTAACCAATTTTAGTAAATTATTTCATATAATTATAAATATTTACAGATTGGAAGTATTCAAAGGAGTATTTAAGTGCCAGAAGAAGAGTTTGGACTTTGGAGAGTCATGTGATCGGCAATGGGGTCGACAATGTGGTCGGGTATGTCAAACAAGTGGCGAACTTCACTCAAGTGGTGGTTCGCAATGCCGGACATCTGGTGCCTTACGATCAGCCGAGAGTTGCCCTACAGATGATCACTAATTTTATTAAATCAAATAAATTCTTTGAAAACAAATAATTAATTTAAATTGGATTTTGAATATTTCATAGATTTTGTGTAAAACAAAATATTTAAATAATAATACAAGAATTGACCAAATTTTCTATCAATTATTCAATTAATAACCTGGATAACTTCAAAGATTCATTGAGACCGTTGAGAGGCACGAATCAGTTTGGCTCAGGTATAGGATGATGTTTATGGCATCGGATGAACGGTTATGTCGGCGTTTAATATATTATTTGATTTGTTTGTTTTCTCAATATTTAAGATTTTATTAAAATTTTAAGTTTGACTTAATTTGAATACAAAATTGGTTTCGTTCGACGAAAATAACAAATTTATAAAATATGAAAATATATTTCAAAATATATAAAAGATATGAAAATTATTGTACATTAGATTCAGACAAACATTAGATTATAAAATACTATACGATAGGCAATGGTCTGGAATTTCGAGGACTGCCAGCAGTGGTGTAGACGACGTTGTATTGAATCGATGACATCGATGATAATGAACTCAGGGAACAGACCGTCTCTTCAGCGCCTTCGAGTGTATAGACGCAGACATTATCGCACTCTTCCATTGGAAAATCTATTCTCTCGATGTGATCCCGAATAATGTCCGCCAATTCTTCGGCGCCGATATGTGGTTCGGCTGTTCAGTTAAAATACATTGTGGTTATGGCCTGTCCTCTAAATCAGTCAAATTTCAACTAATGACTCACTAATTAAGTTCTTATCGAAGTCCAGATCAGAATTACCGTAATTATAGACCGAAGAGTTTGTATTCAAACGGACTCTCTTTGACTTCAAATTACTTTTTTCGGTCAAAACAATATTGTCTTCGATTTGGTTTTCATTCAAATCACAATTGTTTTGATTTCTTCGCTTTCGTCGAAAGTAAATCAGAACCAAAATTATGAAAACTATAGTGAAATACATTAAAAACATTAATTGATTCATAGAATAAGTAGAGAAAGTCTTCACTCACGAGGAATATTGAGGGCACAGACAACGAAAGTAGTGATCGCTATTGTATTGAAGTTTTTGATTTGTTTTTCTTCTTTTCCCTTACATTCGCTGCTGTTGTCAGAACAAGAACAGGGTTTGGCCGCTCCTGATGTCAGACGACAGGGTCTTTGGTCTTTCATACAGCCCTCATCCAGGCACTCGTCTATCGCTTCGCAAGACTTGCCGTCATTGGTTTGGGTCAAACCATTGGGACATCTGATTGAATATTCAATTGTTTTAAATCGATTCAAAACTTTGAAAATTAATTTCATCTTTGAAAGGGAGAAGAGTATACCACACCTGCACTCATACATCATCCAAATGTCGTGACAGATAAAAGGCTTGTCACATGTGATACGAGAACAGGGATTATTTGAAGGACAGCCCTCTAATACTTCTCGTGAATATGAAATTAATGTATTGTCTTCTAAGTTATCGAGTGGTAAGTAATGGCCGTCAATACGGATGTCATTCAAACAATCTTTTGAGAGAAAGGCATAAAAATCATTAAATTTATGATAACTTTGAGAAAAAGTTTGAGAAATAGTTTGGATGAAAAACATTCAAAGAATAGGAGAAAACAAACATTTATCAGAAGCGGTGGACACGACTATTGACTCAATGTATTTGACGTCATTCCCGATCACAATATTCTTGATTTCAATTTTGATTAACTGATGCAGACCTAAGTAGTCATCAATTGTGGCAAATTTGAGGGCACCTCCACCGTCGAGTCTGATTGAAGCGGTTGAACCAAACCTCTTCACTCTAACCAAATGCCAGTCCCCGTCGTTTACTAATATATCCTCCAATTTGAGAGTCCGTTCCATTGATGGCCTCAAGTGATTCAAATTGTATCGGAACTGAAGCCTCGCCTCTCGTACTTCGAGAGCACAATATTCGCGCTTATCTTTCGACGAAAAGCGCAATAAATCGACTGAAGTCTCGCGAGTTCTGAACATTAATTGAATGTCATTGACGTAGGGATTGATGTCAAAGGTTAGGTTAAAACTGATAAAACTCTGGGATTTCAACATTTTTGTTGATGTCTTTCCTTCGCAGCCCGACCCGTGATATCCCGGATCACATTCACAGTGAACGTTGTTATAAGTGCCCAAACATTTGCCATTTCGACAGTTAAGTGAAGACAATTTGCACATCGATTCCACTGAACAAAAAATAATTAAATTAATGTCATTATAAGGCAACGAAATGTTACCTGGAGAGCACCCTGCTAATGAATTAACAGAATTCAAAACCGATCCAAAATCAAACAGAATATTGTTTTGCATAAGATTTCTGACACAACCCGTGAAACCATTTCTGGTGTGTCTTTGAGTCCA